>SKCR01027192.1:0-43581 GCA_019454045.1 Zanthoxylum bungeanum | reverse complement strand
AGGCATACATACGTTCAAGTGGCGTTCGTGAACGCGTTCGAATGAGATTACAAAACGACATCTATAATGACATAAACACATACATGAGTGTTTCTCAAGCGGTACGTGGAGTTGTATCCCATGTACAGACCACACTACCGTCCATTCGGATTCGGCTACGTAATTTATGTCTGGGTTTCCATCCGATATACCGCAAGGGATAACACGCAATCATTAACACAACGCAATCATTAACCCAATGTTGACATACATGAAATATGATAATGCATATAATAATAAATAATCGAAGAGACAAATATGTGAAATAACAAGAAAGATAAATAACACAAAACAAATGCGGAACAATAAAACATCAATAAACGTAAATAAAATGCGAAATAATAAAAGACTAATAATACGAAATAAATGCGGAATAATAAATATATGACCAAAGAATTTGGCTGTTTTTAATGTAGGACTTCGCATACCTGGTTGGACGTATTCATGTCCAACCAAGCATGCTGTTTCCAGGACTACAAAATAAAATACAACAAAGGGTGTCGTCAGGTCTCACCTTTTAATTCGATTCTCGGGAGTGAGTTGGGACGTCGCCGGAAGGGTTAATGTTCCGCTGTTTTTTCTGCTTCACTAGTTAACTGTTTCCGCTTGCTGTTTTTTCTGTTTTCGCTCATCGTTTTCTCTGTTTCCACTCACTGTTTTCTCTATTTCTGCTCGCTATTTCTGGTGGTTATTTAGGGACTATTTTGTCTCGATTTTTCGGGGTTGTTTCACATTGATTGGGGCTGCTATTAGGGGTTATTTTCGGGACCGTTTTATGGGTTATTTGACCACTGTTTTGGCTGTATTTTGGAACTGTTTAAGGCTGTTTTTTTGGGTGTTCAGGGCTGGTTTCAGGGGCTATATGTTATTCGGTTGTGGGGGCTACTTTTTTGTTGTTGAAGGGTCAGTCTTGGCAGTGAGTTGGTTAGTGCGTTTTGCTGTGTCAATGAGTGAATGAAAGAAGAGATGGCGTGAGGTGACCTTGTTTTTAAAATTTGTAAGTGCCGTGAGGTGTCTTTATGTGATGTGCAGCTATATTTGTTTGTTGCCTTATTTTCGGTTAGGTGAATGGCACTGGATTCATGTGGCTAAGGGCGTGTTGTTTCGTGAGTGGGTAGCTTCATGTGGCTTCGGTGAGGGGCGTTTAGGATTTGTCGGTGAGGGGTCATTTTTCATGTGGCTGTTTGTGGCTTGATGTCGTGTGAGTTCATTTGTTTGTTCGTTGCTAAATGAGTGTGTGACGTTCACATGAAGGGGTGCTGCTGGGTTACCTTGTCATTTGATTTGTGAGATGTCGTGTGGGGGGTTGCTGGCAGTGCATATGGCTGAGGGTTTTGTTTGTTCGGTTGAAGTGGGGGTTGTTTTCTTGGTTTTGCATCGGTGTTGGCCGTTTGTCTGGTCATGTGTGCAGTGATGAGTGGTTGTGTGTGTGTGTTGAATAAGTGAGGGACCGTGAAGATATGTAGTGTCAGCCGAGATTTGTTGATTGCCGAGTGAATGTTCAAATGGAGAACTATGGATCTTTTTGTTTATGTTTGCCGAGTCTATGAGTGTGAGGCAGCCGTGAGTGGTGTAAGCTTTGTCTTTTGTTTCTTGTGCTTTTCGTCGGTTGAGGGCTGGTTAGAGGGCTTATTATTTGTGTTGACACCGAGTGTGTGAGTGGGAAGAAGTGAGAGAGAAGAGGGGTGTGTCTAGGGAGAGGCCGTGAATGGCTTTAGGTTTGTGCTGGGTTCCAGGCTTGTGCGTGACTATTTCAGGGTTTTTAGTTCTTTGGCGTGAGTGTATATGTTAGGGTTTGAAAGGTCTGTTGCCGTGAGGAGAGAGGAATAGATGAAGAGAGATCTTAGGTTTTTGAAGTTGCCGAATGAGAGAGTAGTGAGAGAGAACGTGTGGAGCTAGGGTTTTGTGGTGAGGAATAGAGGAAGATGTGAAGCTATATGTTTGTTTTCATGGGGTTTGCCGAGAGAGATTGGGTTCTTTTTCTTAGTGGTGGGGCTGTCGTGGATGAGAGTGAGAGAGGCGAATGAGAGAAGAAGATTAGGGTTTTTTTGTCTTTGTTACTTCGCCGAGTGAATGAGTGAAAAAGGAGGCGTGGAGACTCCCCCCTTAGGGTTTGGTTTAGGTCATGTTTTATAGTGCTGTATTAGGGTTAGGGTTATGCACTTGGGCTTTTGAGGGTGCGTATGGGCTTTCAATGGGTGCATATGGGCTTTGAATGGGTGCGGGGGTTTTGGGTCAAGATTAATGTTTGAAACAGGAATCCACTGAGCGATCCCATGGCTAACTAGCGATTTTAAATTTGACGAGCTATTAATTTTAGAATTTTCTCTTCCGGCGTCCGTTTCCCGCGACTTCTATGACTTATCGGGTAGTGCCTCCATACGAGGCTCATCATTAGGCATTATGCAAAATATAGTGTCTACACTAGCTCGTCGATTCGTTTCACGAACCGAGCCACCTGCCAAATTGAAGTGTTAGAGTTGGTGCTCGGAGTGCCAATCTGGATCGTATTTATGTTAGACTCATGAATACGAATAATTCATTTTTCATAATATTACTTATTTATGGTAGCACCTCTTGTTTTTATATACATATTCGATCTAATTATGATTAGATTGAAACTAAATATGATTTAGTGATATGTATATATTAGACAAAGAACCCAGGATTTACAACGTAGTGCACAGTTACAACGTAATTTGTAATTGACATTAGGAAGCGTCACTATAACTTGTATATTCTCAAATAAATTTCCTAGTCAAGATTTACCGACACGGGTCGGTTAGTAAAATCCACTGAGACAAGTACATGTCATATATCGAGACTTGGTCTGATGGTTTATCCCAATGAACCATGAGTCTTGGGAGACTCATATAGACGTGTAAGTGTTTATTTGATAAACAGTGAATGACTCACCGAATATTTCCTAATAGATGATACACCAATGTTAATAAGAATCTTCTCGGGTTGAGTAGCATATTGATCGTTTGACTTGAGATACCACCGTGGATGTATGAGGTATCCTCCATACTTTAATGGTAGTCACGTCACCGATCTATTTAGATTAGACCTCCGCCAGTTCATTGGGTTTGGACTGATCCTCAAGATATCATGTGTGTATCAAGATAGGATCTGTCAGTACTGTGTACAGAGCATAGATAGTCAATATGGAATTAGCAATCTATTAAATCCATGGGCCTGTGGTACACTGTAGAAGTAAGTTCTAAGTGTCATTGAGAGATTTCTAATAGATACGTCAACAAGATTATACTTATAGAGATTTTACCTTTTTATCTATATTTTGGGATAATCCGGATACCTGTGATGGAGGGATTATACGTATGCGATGACCTCGACATGTATGGTTTAGCGAGTTTATTTGTGGTCGTCATAATTTACGGGTGGGTAGATTATGGACACGAAATTGGATTTCATGATGGATAAGCCTGAATCTAGAGAGTCTCACTAATAAAACATACTCGTAGAGCACTGGGGCAATATTTATAAATAATAATGATTATTTATAAATCGTTTAACAATTAAACGGAAACATACATGCTTAAGGTTTTTTCGGTCACTTCCTAATTAATGTGTATTTGGATTTAATACATGATTTTATTAAATACACACTAATTATTTATCAAATAAAGTATTTGACACATGTTACAAATATATGTATTATGGAATATGTAAAGTAAATATGATACATATATTTAGATATTTGTATTAAGTAATTATCTAATTATTAAATTGTTAAATAATTAGAATAATTAAATACAAATTATCTTGATCATAATTAAGTTAGGAAGTGGATTAATTTGATTGGTGCACTTGTTGGAAAATATTTAAAGTTGTAGTAGAACAAGTAACTAAAGCTTTTATTTATTGATATAAAATTTAAATAAAATGATAATTTTGCCCCCTAGGGTTTCGGCCTTAGTGTGTGGGTATATAAAAGTTTTGTTTCATTTTTATGCTTTCATAAGTTTAAGCCTCCAAGAAATACAAGAGAGGAAGTTGAGAAAAAAACACAGGTCTTAAGCTTGAAACTTGAAGAAAAGCTTGGAAATCAAGGTATTTTCATCCTTTCATTTTGTAGAAAATTATTTCTATTGCTTTAGGCTACTACATATGATGTAATTATGTATTTTTCTTCTCTCTTATTTTTTGTTGAGAAACTTGGAAGCTTGGATGAAAGATATATGCATGTATGTAAACAAAGTTTGCTTATTAATGGTTAATAAGCACACTTTTGGTCATTAGATGACTTGGTTGCCATTCTAGAGTTATTAAGCCACTCAATGATGACCTATAAATGTTCTTGAGTTGTTTCAAAGTGGTGAGACTTGTTTGATTTAATCTTGGTTAATTTTGGTTAATTTGATTAATTGAAAAATTAGGGTTTCTAACATAAACCTAAATTTAGGCTTTTCATATATATGTTGTATTTTGATACATATGAGATGTATAAATTATTTTGATAGTGATTGGAAATCGCCTAGTCTTGTATTTTATAAATTAGGATCAAATTATAAAATATTGGGACCTCATGGCAATTTGGAAAAATTCTGAAAAAACTTTCTGGGTTGTATTTTACTGTATATAAGATGTGCAAATTATTTTGGTAGTGATTGGATATCATCTAATCTTGTATTTGATAAATTAGGACCAAAATACAAACTATTGGGACATTTTGGTAATTACTGAAAAATCTGAATTTTTTTTTAGAATTATGTTTTCATGTATATGTGATGCACAAATCAGTTTGGTTGTGATTGGAAATCACCTAAGCTTGTATTTAACAACTTATGACTAAAATGATTAAAATTGAAAGTTTTGGGGCTTTACGATAATTTAATGAAATTGTGATTTCTGGGTTAAATATTCTGTTTTTGAGTATTGAGTGATTAAAATAAATTAATTTATTTTAATTACCCAAGAAAAATTAAAGAAATCGGAAAATTTGATTTTCCCGCGTTCCGCTGCGTTACCCGAATAAATCGCCCAAAACCCCAACACGAAACTCTCAAAGAGTACTATAAGTTGGCAGTGACAGACTTTGCGTTCCGTGCACGGTTGCACGTGAAACGAGGGAGAAAGATTTGGATGAATAGTGGCCTATGGTGAACAGTAGCTCTGATAGGACTTCCATCGATTCCAGCGCGTTCTTGGGATTTTTTGGAGTCTGTATACGCCCTCAAAATCTCGGTAAGATCTCCCTGTAAAAAGTCGCTAATTTTAAGTGTTCTGCTAAATATTCGGATATTTTCAGGAAGTTTGTATAATAGCGTAATTGTATAAATTGAATTGTTTGCGCATGAGTATATTGAATATGTGTATTTGGTAGAATACGAGTGAAAACAGAATGAATTGGATCGATCCGATAGGTTATATAAATTTCCGGTTAAATAGATTTTTGCGTATAAAGATATGTTTTGATTTTAATGATAGTTATGAGTTATATATGATATTATGAGAGTTTTTGGAAAAATCCGGGTAGGTTCGGAGGGTTCGGGATTCTTCCGTAGCGTTTGCAGAAACCTTTTCGAAAGATTTTTCAAAAACACGTAAACCGAGAATTTAAGTTAACTGATGACTTGGGTTAGTTTATAATTATGTTTTAAGATTACTGAAACTGAAAATATTGAAATCGGACTTGATTTGATTGTCCCGGAAAGATCCGGAACTTTGTCAAAGCTAAATCGAGAATTTCATAAGTTACAATTCTAATGGTGTTTCACCATTTATTTTGGCAGACTTGACTAGGATCTGGAGTGCTCACAAAGCTAGGTAAGTAACACATGCGATGAGAACTTAAATTGGTGAATTCGTGTTTTAAATTTACATAAATACATTGATTGGTGGTTAACAGACACGTAACGCAAGCGCACATATCGCTCAAGTAGTATAAAATATATTGATCCCACGAGGACTTAATACATAAGCTATTAATTTATTAAGCTAAATGTCTACGAGTATCTAATTGATTTGATTGTTGGTAGGAAGGTGATTTTTATCTAAAACAAGTAAATAAAACAAAACAAAGATAGATTTTAAGTTTTAAACAATGATATGAAAATATCCAGGGTTGTGAATCATATCAATATCTTTCTAAAGATGAGTTGATTATTTTATGCTTGTGTAATGTACTAGTTTATTAACCTGGAACATGAAGTTATGTAAAAGCCTCTTCCGATGGTCAGATACAAACACCCAAAGTAACACAATTAACTATATTCCTATGTTAATTAAGAAACTCCAAATTCATTAAGTTTAAGTTCCAATTATGGCTACCCACGCCCGACAGGTTATACCTATCCTGGAAGGAAATCTCTAAGTTGAATGTGAGATCGTGAGCTATTGAGTCTACGATTAAACCTAAAATATTTTTTCCAAGTTCATTTTAAGTTTACCAAATCAATCTTATTAGTAGTCAATTAATAAGAAGCATTAAGAACTAGACTCAATAAATAAACCTATACACCACACAAGACATAAGAAAAGTCAACTTATTAAATCATTGATGTTGGTTTTCATCACAACCCTAGACAACGTATTTAGTTACGACACATATGTAGGACTACTAAAGACAAAAATAAATAAAACATTATAAAACAAATTTGAAAATTAAAAAGGTAAATATTACAACAATGAAATAAAATACTGGGGGTTTGGGGATCCACTTTTATTATTTCAAATCTAGAAATCTCCCTTATTATAATATATAAATTTCCGTTATATTACCAACCGACCATATAGGCAGTATCCGGATTAAGTCAGATTTTTAATTAATTCCAACCGACCATAAAGGCGGTATCCAATTAAGTCAGGTTAAAATTAATTTAATTAAGTCCAACCGACCAATAAGGTGGTATCCAATTAAGTCAGGTTTTAAAATAATTTATATATTATAACTAAGGGAGATTAATCTAAATTATTATAATAAAAGCTTCACCTTTACCCCAACAGAAAGAAGTTACATACTCATACTTTTAAGTAAAACAAAGAAAGATTTATTGCTTAAAATAAAAATTAAATACAAGAAAATTGAAATTAAACAAACAAGATACTCTCTTCTTAGTATTCTAAGGAAATTCCTCAGAATAAAGTATGAAGAATTCAAAATGAAATCAGCCTCTATTTATAGGCTTCAAAATCGGGCTTAGCGTCGCGACGCATGAAGGCTTAGCGTCCTGACGTGCTCTACAGTGAATGGCGGCTATTGGCAAACTGTATTATTGGCTCGGCGTTGCGACGTGTGAAGGCTTGGTGTCGCGACGCTGACGTCATGATGACGCAAGTGATGACGCGCTTCAGCAGAATGAATTATTGTGCTGACGTCATGATGACGCGATGATGACGCACGTGATGACGTATGTCGGCAGCTCAATAATTTAGGTGTGTCGCGACGTAGAAGGCTTGCGCGTCGCGACGCTTGAATTTCCTATTTTGCTATTTTCATTCGTTTTTCGCTGTTTTATCCCCGATTCCATTCCAGTGAGACCTGTATTTTATTTATCTACAAAATAACACAAAACACATCAAAATATTCACAAATCTCGAGAAACTATACAAAATATTAAGTAAAAGATGCGGTAAATATTGATATATTTTCCACCCATCACACCCCCAAACCTAACATTTTGCTAGTTCTCGAGCAAAACAAATAAAATAAAATGCAATAAACAATTTAAAAATAAAATTTAACTAAGCCACTTTCGTAGAGATCACGGTTGCATTTAGCGTATGCAACAAGCCTTTAAACCCTTAGGTGTCCCTAGTGTACGAGTTGTAGTCTCGTAAGGGCTTACAGCGACGATACCCACAAATATCAATCAAATGTACAATCAAACATACAAAACAAGTTAGTGACTAAACAAGTGAAATTCTTATCCAAGTTAATAGTTGTTTTCTTTCTTTCTAAATTACCAAATAAGTAAATTCTCCGATTATTTTTATCATTCTCCATATACACAACCAACAAGGTATTAATAAAATCATTGTGCCCACAATATTCATAAGTGTAATTGAAAAGAGAGTAATATTTTTGTCCTAAACTTATGTTAGAATTCACACCTTTTTGGCAATATAATTTTTTTTTTTTATATATAAAACATCTTCAATCCTTGTAGCGAGCTTTGGGCTAGTGACTACCAAACCAGTTGGCTTTAGGGAACTAGGTGTTAAGATACCCCTATGGACTTAATTACTCGAATTTCAGATGTTAAAAGTTCTACCATTTGAAGCAAACAATCATTGCTTACTGAGGCAAGACGTCCGGTTACTAAGTAAAAGCATTGTTGATCATTTATATACACAAATTTTTTTTTATTCCATCGCTTTCAGATGCTTCCTCCAATAAACTAGACCACTGAATATTACAAACTTTTCACTTGCTACCCATGTTTGTATGTTACCATGCATGTTGATAATATCTGTCAAATGAGCATATGAAGTTTAAATTTATGTCAATATTATGGAGAATTCACGAATTTAAATAATTCAAAATGAAATAAACAAAAATTAATTTGTTACGAATTAAGTTGAGATACATCTCAGAAGTGGAGATTCCTTACACAGCTATCTCAAACACAATTCCACCTGATTAGTCAAGTTAAAAACATAAATTTTTTTTTCTTTTTTTGGTTTTTTAAATTTTTTTTTGACTAAAAACCAAGCAAAAACAAAACAACGAAAAATAAAAACAAGATACTAGTCAACTATTCCCCACCCCCAAACCTAATTGAGACATTGTCCCCAATGTCTAAAAAGAAGAAGAAGAGTTTAGAAGACAATACCTAGTTAGCATGGAATTGTACATTTAAAAAGAAATCTAAAGGTTAAGATCCAGATTTGTCCGACGTTTCTTTCCATGATTATTATCAAACCAGTTTATCTTGGAAATGATAGGGTCAATTTGTGGTTCAAAAGATACGAGTTGGTCAATTAAATCATTGGTTGTGTGGCAGTGAAGAGGGTATCTTTTACGGGTTTTGAAAGGAATCCATTTCTCCGGGCATCTTCAAGAAACACAAAAAGAAATTCAAAAAATCCATCAATATTAAACAGTCCAATTGGTTTCTGGTGTATGTTCAAGTTTGCCCAAGAAAGCACTGTAAAAAATTCCTCCATCGTGCTCAAGCCACCTGGCAAAGCAATAAAAGCATCAGCACAATTAATCATTTCAACAAATCGTTCAGACATACCAGACACGATGCATTCCTCTCCGTTTGATTGCCTGATAAGATTCGCCTCTGCCAAAGGTTTTGGGACAATTCCCAAAACTTGACTACCTCATACCTGTACAGCCCTTGAAACGTACCCTATTAGTCCAAGATTGCCACCGCCATATACTAAGTGCATATTTCTCTCAGTCATGACTCTACCCAATTTGTTTGCTGCTTCAGCGAATTCTGGTTTAGACCTAGCACTAGTACCGTAAAACATAC
This sequence comes from Zanthoxylum bungeanum, assembly GCA_019454045.1. Lineage (NCBI taxonomy): Eukaryota > Viridiplantae > Streptophyta > Magnoliopsida > Sapindales > Rutaceae > Zanthoxylum > Zanthoxylum bungeanum. Next base: position 34,093 of record SKCR01027192.1, on the reverse strand, counting down.
AGATATTAACAACTCGTCTTCTTGAAATTGCTTCAATTTTTTTAATATTATTCTCTCAAATCTGGATATGTTGAAGAGAGCAATAGCGAGCTAAATTTATAGATCCTGAAAAAGGGTGAGTAATAATAGCACTAGTATCTGCCAAATGACAATTATTAGCTAAACAGTAAAATAAATCGTGAAAGTCAAAAAGTCTGGATCTTGTGGGTGAAAATAAAAGAAAATCACAAATCAAATCACAATTATTAGTTAAAGATAAAGAAATCAAAATTATGTACTAGTAGTAACGGCTTGAATGACATCTATGTATCATGGACAAGCTTCCCATCCAATTTTCTAAAAAATGGCAAACAAGGTCTTTTAAAGTCAGATTCCCGAGACTTAATTGTTGTCTTTCTCTTCGAAATTGTGTACGTAAATTTTGAATCGCGTGATACACATATCCACTGAGATGCGTCTGAAGAGTCAATGATATGTCATCTAAAGACTCCTTACTCATGCCATCCCTAATGAATTTTATTTTATCTTCGCGGTTATCAGACACCATTCCTAAAGAACGACAACGAGTATTGCATGTACAACGTGCCATCCCTAATGAAATAAAATAGTCAGATGAATCACCTGCCAAGCGAACTCGTGTTTCAATTATCCAAAAAATATCACTGGGAATACCTTGGATCATCAGAAGTCTCATTCTTTCAATGTGTGCTTTATAGACTTTTATCAAAGAGTTTTGAGGGAGAGAAGGAAAATACTTGTGAAGTTTTGCGAGAACGTATTCCATCATGTCTGTGACTTTTCCTACAAAAATTAAACACACAAAAATAAAACACAACAAAACTCAATATATACAAAAATTGCATGGGTTGTCTCCAGCTAGCGCTAAGTTTAACTTCGTCAGCTAGATATGACTACCCAAACGTTAGGCTGGATCAGCAAGTGTGAGACTTTCTTTTTGTCGCTCAAATGATTCTCCCTAATAGTGTTTGACACGTTTGCTATTGACCTTGAATGTGTTGTTGGAGTTAGGGTTATATATCTCAACTACTTCGTAAGGTAACACCTGAGTAATCACAAATGGACCTGACCATCATGATTTCAGCTTGCCAGGGAAAAGTTTCAACCTTGAGTTGTATAACAACATCTGCTGCCCTGGTTCCAGTTGTCTGCGCACTATTTTCTGATCATGCCACTTCTTGGTCTTTTCTTTGTACAGTTTAACATTCTCATAAATATGAAGGCGAAATTCTTCCAATTCGTTCAGTTGGTGGAGCCGTTTTTCTTTTGTTGCTTGCAGATCAAAATTTAGCTCTTCAGTGCCCGATACGTTTTATGTTCGAGCTCCACGGGCAGATGGCATGCTTTCCCAAAAACCATTCGATATGGGGACATTCCAATGGGTGTCTTGTAAGCTGTCCGATAGGCCCATAATGCGTCATCTAATTTTGTAGACCAGTCCCTCTTTGTTGACCTAACGGTTCTCTCCAGGATTTTTTTGATTTCTCTGTTGGAAACTTTAACCTGCCCACTTGACTGTGGATGGTAAGCAGTGGCAACTTTGTGAGTAACTCCGTATTTGGATAGGAGTGCATCGAAGTATCTGTTACAGAAGTGTGTGCCTTCATCGTTGATGATCGCTCGAGGTGTTCCGAAGCGAGTGAAAATATTATTTTTAAGGAATTTAACACCGCTTTGGAGTCATTTGATGGCAGTGTTGTTGCTTCAATCCATTTGGAGACGTAGTCTACTGCAACCATAATGTACAAGTTTCCATATGATGGAACAAAAGGTCCCATAAAGTCAATCCCCATACATCAAATATCTCCACTTCGAGAATGCCTTGTGTAGACAAGGCCAAAGAGGTGTGCGACGCTGTCCGGGCTCGCGGCCCGGTCGGGAGTATGGAGTAGCCCGCGGGGGACTAAATCAGAGAATAAATAGAGTCGCCACCCAGTGTGAACTAAGAAATGATTTAAGGCTGCACTCTCCCCTCGCAAGGGAAGACCTCAAACTGTTGGGTTTGGAATGGTCCCTTACTTATGCCAGTTGTATTGAACGGATTTATGCAATAATATAACCAAGTCTTATGCAACACATGCAAGATAATTTAAACAACACACAAGTTTGCACACTCATAGACGTAAATAGAAAAGAAAGCAAATTTATAATTCTACAAACATGTTAAACAAGAAGCGCGAGAATGTAAAAAAAATAACAATAAAAGCATTAATAATAACGAGAGATAATTCAGTACGTAATGCAAAAGGAATAAACCAAAGAGGCAAACATGCATGAAATAGGATAAAAAAAGAGGTATGTCCCTGCATGCGCGTTCGTGTAGCGTTCGGGAAATGTGTTCGAACGAGATTACCAAAGTGGTATATATAATGACACAAACACATGCGTGAATGTTTCTCAAACGGTAAGTGGAATTGTATCCAAGTACAGACCGCACTACCGTCCATTCGGATTCGGCTATGGAATTTATGTCTGGGTTTCCATCCGATATAATGCAAGAGATAGCAAACACTCAAACATAAACATGGCATGAATGCAAAAATGAAAAATACAAAACAACAACCAAAACAAAGATGAATAGCGAAGTCAATAGAAGAGGGGCGCGGCGAATAATGGTAAAGGTAGCCTTTAGGCATTTCCCTCGAATAGAGAACCTTTGACCTACATGATTAGCAATGCGCATTAAGTAACAATGCATGAATAAACAAAGTAATGATATGCAAAAGGTAAATAATGGAATAATAAAATAGATGCGACCGCGGCCGACATCTATATGGGACCTCGTATGCCCGATTGAACGTATCTCACGTTCAATCAAACGTACTTCATCCGGCACGGCAAAACATCATGGTAAAGGTAGCCTTTAGGCATTTCCCTCGAATAGATTACCTTTAACCCACATGATTAGCCCATGCGCATCAAGTAACAATGCATGAATAAACAAAGCAATAATACGCAAAAAGTAAATAACGGAATAATAAAAAGGCGTGGCAAAACATCGTGGTAAAGGTAGCCTTTAGGCATTTCCCTCATATAGAGGACCTTTGATCCAACATAGTTAGCCCATGCGCACTAGATTAACAATGCATAAATAAATAAAGCAATAACATGCGGAAAGTAAATAACGGAATAATAAAATAGATGCGACCAAGGCCAACATCTATATGGGACCTCGTATGCCCGATTGAACGTATTTCACATTCAATCAAGTATACTTCGTCCGGCGCGACAAAACATCATGGTAAAGGTATCATTTAGGCATTTCCCTCAAATGGAAGACCATTAATCCAACATAGTTAGCCCATGCGCACTAGATTAACAATGCATAAATAATGAAACAATATGTAGAAAATAAATAGCAGAACAATAAATATAAAATTATATTAAAAAATGAAACACGTGCTTGAAAGTTTCTCAAGCGGTACGTGGAGTTGTATCCCAAGTACAGACCGCACTACCGTCCATTCGGATTCAGCTACGAAATTTACGTCTGGGTTTCCATCCGATATACCGCAAGAGATGGCACGCAATCATTAACTCAACATAAATGAAACTATACATAAAACATAACGATGCATGCGAGTGATCGACAAAGAATAACTGAAAAGATAAATAATAAAAAGGGGGCCCTTAGGTCTTACCTTTTAAGTTGCTCCTCGGAAGTGCATTACGTCATCACCGGAAGGGTTAATGCTCCGTAACTTTTCTGGTTTTCTGGTTCGGTATTTTCCTTTGTTGTTTCGCTATTTTCACTGCTGTTTTCTCTATCTTTCCTCACAGTTTTTATGCATTTTCTGCTGCTATTTTGTCTCGGTTTCTTCATTATTTTGGAACAATTTTTGGACTGTTTTGGGGTGATTTTTGTGACTGGTTTTGGATGATTTTTGCGACTGGTTTTGGGTGATTTACTCACTATTTTGGACTCGATTTTGGGGTGATTTGGTCGTTGTTTTGGACTCGATTTTGTTGATCATTTGTTCGGCTAAGTGGGGGCTTATTTCATGGCATTCTTGAAGGGTTTCACGTTCGGTGACTGTCTCACGAGAGAAGCTAGGTGATGGTATTTGGTTATGGCCTTTCGTGTTCGGTTACAGGTGGCTGGTTTGGTTGATGATTGGTTCGACTAAGTGAGGATTGTTTGTTCTTGCGGTCAGGGGCTGTTTTTTTTCACGTTCAGAGCAGGGTTTGTTGGTCTTGTTTGCGTGCGTTAGTGTGTGTTTGGCTTATGGTTTATTTTTTTTTTTGGCTAAGGGTTGCTTTCTGTTTTGCTTGTCTCTTTGTGTGCGTTGGCTGTGGCAAGTTGTTGGCGTGTTGAGTCGGTGAGAGCTCTGCAAGGTGTCAACGTGGTGTTAGGTTGAGGGAGAGGGACGTGTGAGGTCTATTTTTCAGTACTTCTCGACTCGGCGAGCAGGGTGAAGCCGTAAGTGCTAGGTTTTTTTGTGGGTTTTTGGTTGTTTAGAGGGAGTGACGAGAGATGGAGAATAGGGTTTATTTTCTTTATGAATTTTATATGAGCCGTGAGGAGTGGGAAGAAAGATTAGGGTTGGTTTAGGTCTCTTTTATAAGAGTGGGCTAGGGTTTATTTGTTATGCATGTGATTTCAAAAAGGAAACAAAATCAGTGCAATAAAGGCATGCATTTAATTCAATTATTTAAGGAAAGGAATTTGTGTAATTTTGGTGGGGGAATATCTTTAATTTGGTAAATGATTTATTTAGATTAGAAGGGATTTATTTTGCTTTGGCATGTGTTTTAAATGTGATTTATTTATTTTTGGATTGGGCTTGGGCGAAATGGGCTTTGGATGGGTGTGGGGGCTTTGGGCAAAGTGGGCTTTTCATGGGTTGCGAGGGTTTTGGGCCGAGGCTAATATTTTAAAATAGAGATTGATCAAGCGAACCTGAGGCTAATTAGCGAGTTAAATTTGATGATGTATTTATTTCTGAATTTTCCCTTCTGACGTCCGTTTCCCGCGACTTTCATAACTTATGGGTAGTACCTCCATACGAGGCTCATCATTAGGCTTCATGAAAAATGCAATGCCTACACCTTGAAGAGGTCTTTCATTTCTTCTAGCAATATTCCCATTCTCTGGCACTGTCACATTGAATAACGAATAAGTTAGCATCTTTAAACAGAGTGGGCCAGAACAAACCTGATTGTAAGACTTTGGCTGTAGTTTTTCCCGCTAAAGTGTCCACCATATGGTGATGAATGATATGCTACCAGACACTATTAACCTCATCTTGTGGTACATAACGCCACAATAACTGATCAGCACAATGTTTGAATAGGTACGGCTCATCCCAGACATAATGTTTGACTTCTTTGAAGAATTTATTTCATTGCTGATGTGTACATTCCAACAGCCATTTCCCTGATACTATATAGTTTACATAGTCAGGCATACCATGCACTTCTTGATGCTTGATGGCAAACAACTGTTCATCTGGAAAAGTTTCTTTGATTGTCAGTTCATTGCTATTTTTTCCTCTATTTTCGAACATTGACAAGTGATCTGGCCACTTGATTTTCTGTCTTTTTCCTGTCTCGGATCTCCACCTCAAATTCTTGTAGTAGAAGCACTCAGCGGATCAATTTGGGCTTGGCATCTTTCTTCGCGATCAGGTATTTGATTGTTGAATGATCTGTGTAGACCACCTCTTGGGACCAGCAAATAGGAGTAGAATTTATCAAAGCAAACACAACTGCTAGCAACTCCTTTTCAGTTGTTTATGTAGTTGAGTTAGTCTTCATTCAAAGTTTTGCTGGCGTAGTAAATGGTGTGAAAAATTTTCGCCTTACGTTGTCTCAAAAACTGCACATACAGCAAAATCACTAGCATCGCACTCACTTCAAATGGAAGCGTCCAATCTGGTGCTACTATGATGAGGGCAGAGAAAAATTTATGTTTCAGGATCTTAAAAGCATGGTGGCATTCTTTGGTGAAGTTGAAAGACATGTCTTTCTCCAGCAGATTGCACAGAGGTTTAGCAATCTTGGAGAAGTCTTTGATAAATCTCCTGTAAAATCCCGTATGCCTGAGAAAACTTTGAATCCCTTTGACGAATGATGGTGGAGGTAATTTCTTTATTTTCTCAATCTTTGATTTGTCTACCTCGATTATTTTCTGTGAGATTTGATGTCCTAGTATAATGCCTTCCTGCACTATGAAGTGGCATTTCTCCCAATTGAGTACCAGGTTGGTATCTTCACATCTTTGTAACACTTTTTCCAGATTTTACAAGCAGTGGTCAAACGAGTCTCCAAATACTAAGAAGTCATCCATGAAGACTTCATTTTGTTCTATCATGTCTGAAAAGATGGCCATCATGCAGCGTTGAAATATGGCAAGAGCATTACAGAGTCCAAATGGCCTCCTGCTGAAAGTAAAAGTACCACACGGCATGTGAAAATGGTTTTCTCCTGATCCTCTGGCCCAAACCATGATTTTTGGGAAAATTGTTCCAAATCAATTTTCATGAAATTGATCCAATCCCACTTCAATTAAACATCATTTAAGCATACTCATCAATTAATTAACCAAATCATGCTCAAAATCAATTTACCCAATTTTTTAACCCTAAGTTCAAGTTTCATGTTTTTTACTCGCTCTGATACCATTGTTGGGTTTTTCTACGGTCCCGAGGATCGATAAAGCGATGAAACATACATGTGAATACACGAAGAAGTTGTGGAATACTTACATCGATCGGTTGAGGGCGATGGTCTAAGAACAAAACTTTTTATGGCCCTTTGAAACTCCTCCAAGGCTCACGGCATTTACTGGTTTGGCTCCTTCATTTTCGATCCAAGCTCCAAGCTTTTGGGTGTCCTGAGTATCCATCCATAAAATAGTAGAATTCATGTCCCGCCAATCTGTCTAGCATCTGGTCAATGAATGGTAGTGGGAAATGATCCTTCCGTGTTGCTTTGTTCAGCTTCCTCTAGTCCATGCATACTCTTCATCCAGTCACTGTCCTTGTTGGAATCAGCTCATTCTTTTCATTTGTGACTATAGTCATTCCTCCTTTCTTGGGTACACATTGCATAAGACTCACCCAATAGTTGTCAGAGATGGGGTAAATGATGTCTGCATCCAATCATTTGATAATTTCTTTCTTTACAACTTCTTTCATGATTGGATTCAATCTTTGTTGATGCTCTACTGTGGCTTTTTACTTGTCGTTCATCAAGATTTTATGCATGTAAAATGATGGACTGATGCCTCGAATGTCTGCTATAGTCCAGCCAATCGCTCTTTTGTGCTCGCATAGTACTCTCAGCAACTTATCTTCATGCACCAATGTTAGTGACGAAGAAATAATCACAGGTAAATCAGAAGAGTTTTCCAAGTATGCATACCTGAGATGGCTCGGAAGTGGCTTTAGTTCCAACTACGGTGGTTCTTCAATGAGGGCTTGGTTCACTCCTTTTTTTTGTAGTTCCAAACTTTCCACATGTGGTGTCGCTTTGAAGCGAGAGGCTCCATCAAGATAGTTGATACATTCCAGAATCTCATCATATAATTCTCTGTCAGTCATTTTGGTGATGCATGCTTCACGTTTGTCAGTGGAAAGTTGCATTGCATCTGTGTTCTGGATGATACTATCTATTACATCAAGTCTGAAACATTCCTCATTTTTTTGTCTTCGGAAATTTCATGGCTTTAAAAACATTGAATGTTACTTCTTGGTCATGTACCCTCATGGTTAGTTTAACTTTTTGTACATCAATAATGGTTTGACCGGTAGCCAAGAATGGTCTCCCGAGGATGATGGGCATGTCTTTGTCTTCCTCCATGTCAAGGACAATGAAATCTGCTGGGAAAATGAATTTGTCGACTTTGACTAATACATCTTCCACTACACCTCTCGGAAATGTGAGCGATCTGTCAGCCAGTTGCAAAGTGACTGAGGTGGGCTTTTTTTCTCCAATCTGCAGTTTCCTTAAATAGACAAATTCATCAAGTTAATACTGGCACCTAAATCACACAAAGCCTTACCGAAGTAATGTTCTCCTATGGTGCAAGGGATGGTGAAACTGCCAGGATCTTTCAACTTTGGGGGAAGCTTCCTCTGAATGATGGCGTTGCATTCTTCTGTCAGTGCTACCGTCTCGTAATCTCCCAATCTTTGTTTTCGTGAATTTGACATAACTGGGCATTTGTTCCAACGCTTCTGCAAATGGAATGTTGATATGCAGCTTTTTGAAGATCTCCAGGAATCACGCAAATTACTTATCCAATTTGTGTTTCTGGAGACGTTGTGGAAAAATTTTAGGTGGAGTAAATCTTTCTTGATCATTTTCTTTTGCCTCTTTTTCCTCCATCTGTGGATCTACTTCGTTGTTTTCTTTTGGAACATTCTCAGTAGATGCATTGATTCCAACATCTTTGTTGATTTCAGTGCCGCTTTTCAAAGTGATGGCTTGGCATTGCTCATTCTCTTTGTTCCTTCGATTTGGTTATGTGTTGCTAGGAATGGTACCTTGCAGTCCGTAACTCTGAGTATTGGCCAGTTGGGAATGATTTTCCAGTGCCTTTACAAAAGCTAATTGGCTTTGAAACATAGCATAATATTTGGCTTCGTGCTTTTTTAACATCTCTGCAAGCAAATCTTCTATTTCTGGCTTCTTTTCATACTTCTGGATTTTATTCTGCTGTTGGAATCCTGGTGGTGGATTGTTCATTTGCCCTGAAGTGCTGCTCCATGCGAAATTGGGATGATTCCTCTAACCTGGGTTGTAGGTATTGGAATACAGATTGTTTCCCTGTTTATTGAAATTACTGACATAGTTCACAGTCTCTTCATGTTGGTTGTAAGATTCTGCCTCTGGTGCTCCTCCGTATGGTGAACTTGTGGATCCAGCACTACCGTGCATACTAAGAGTTTCCAGATATTTGCATATCTGATCCAGCTTGGCATTCATTGTTGTGTTGGTTCCTACTTCGTGAATTCCTACTATTCGATGGATCATGCTCCTTTCTGTTGGCCACAAGGATTTGTTGTTGACCATTTCTTTAATTAAGTCACAAGCCTGATCTTCTCATTTTTCCATTAAAGCTCCTCCAGCAGCAGCATCTATTGTGGTTCTCATTAGTCCAGAAAGTCCATTGTAGAAGGTTTGGACTTGTAGCCACTTTGCAATTTCATGGTGAGGACATTTCCGGAGCAATTCCTTTTATCTTTCCCAAGCTTCGCAGAGGAATTCTGAGTCATGTTGTACAAGAATGTGATGTCGTTCCTCAGCTTTGCTGTTCTGGCTGGGGGAAATATTTTGCAAGGAATTCGGTGGCGAGAGTGTTCCAAGTTGTGAAGGAACCTGCTGGTAATGAATGGAGCCAAGCCTTAGCTCTGTCTTTCATGGAATATGGGAACACACGCAGTCGCATTGCTTCTTCTACCGTTCGGTTGTAATTGAATGCGCCAAAAAATTCCAGGAAGTTTCTGATGTGGGCATTAGGATCTTCAGTTGCACTTCCCCCGAACTGGACTGATTGTTGTTTCATCCGAATGCATGTTTTGATGTCACAAGCATTTACAGGTAAGGGAGGAAGTATAATACATTTTATGAAGTCATCAACCACCGAAATTGTTCTGTCTCAAATGGGAATTGGTGGTGCAACTTCCAAAGGTTCAGGTTCTTGGTTGTTCATGTTGATCAGTACTTCTTGGCCTTCTCGTGTTTCCCTTCTCAACTGTCTAATTGTTCTTTCAATTTCTGGGACAAGGGGATGGATTTCAAAGCTTCTGCTTCTTCTCATGTAGTGTCTGAGAATCTGAAACATAAGAAAACAAAAATAATAAATAAAAATAAAGTAGACACAAGTAAAGTATCTAACCTCAAAATTAATAGTAAAAGATAAATAAGTCCCCGACAACGGCGCCAAAAACTTGATCAGTGGTAAACACACACGTAACGCAAGCGTACGTATCGCTCAAGTAGTATAAAATGTATCGATCCCATAAGGACTTAATACCTAAGCTATTAATTTATGAAGCTAAATGTCTACGAGTATCTAATTGATTTGATTGTTGGTAGGAAGGTGATTTTTATCTAAAACAAGTAAATAAAACAAAACAAAGATAGATTTTAAGTTTTAAACAATGATATGAAAATATCCAGGGTTGTGAATCCTATCAATATCTTTCTAAAGATGAGTTGATTATTTTATGCTTGTGTAATGTACTAGTTTATTAACCTGGAACACGAAGTTATGTAAAAACCATTTCTGATGGTCAGATGCAAACACCCAAAGTAACCCAATTAACTATATTCCTATGTTAATTAAGAAACTCTGAATGCATTAAGTTTAAGTTCCAATTATGGCTACACACGCCCGACATGTATATACCTATCCTAGAAGGAAATCTTAAGTGAATGTGAGATCGTGAGCTATTGAGTCTACGGCTAAACCTAAAATCTCTTTTCCAAGTTCATTTTGAGTTTACGAAATCAATCTTATTAGTGGTCAATTAATAAGATGCATTAAGAACTAGACTCAAAAATAAACCTATACACCACACAAGACATAAGAAAAGTCAACTTATTAAATCATTGATATTGGTTTTCATCACAACCCTAGACAACGTATTTAGTTACGACACATATCTAGGACTACTAAAGACAAAAATAAATAAAATATTAGAAAACAAATTTGAAAATTAAAAAGGTAAAGATTACAACAATGAAATAAAATGATGGGGTTTGGGGATCCACTTTATTATTTCAAATCTAGAAATGTCTCTTATTATAATATATAAAATTTATGTTATATTACCAACCGACCATATAGGCGGTTTCCTGATTAAGTCAGATTTGTAATTAATTCCACCGACCATAAAGGCGGTATCTAATTAAGTCAGGTTAAAATTAATTTAATTAACTACAACCGACCAATAAGGCGGTATCCAATTAAGTCAGGTTTTAAAATAATTTATTATTATAACTAAGGGAGATTAATCTAAATTATTATATTAAATGCTTCACCTTTACCCCAGCAGAAAGAAGTTACCTACTCATACTTTCAAGTAAAACAAAGAAAGATTTATTGCTTAAAATAAAAATTAAATACAAGAATATGAAATTAAACAAAAAAAAGATACTATATTCTTAGTATTCTAAGGAAATTCCCAAGAATAAAGTATGAAGAATTCAAATGAAATCAGCCTCTATATATAGGCTTCAAAATCGGGTCGCGTGAAGGCTTGGCATCGCGATGCGCTCTACAGTGAATGGCGACTGTCGGCAGACTGTATTATTGGCTCGGCGTCGCGACGTGTGAAGGCTTGGCATCACGACGCTGACGTCATGATAACGCAAGTGATGACGCGTGTCGACAGACTGAATTATTATGTTGATGTCATGATGACGTGATGATGACGCACGTGATGACGCGTGTCTGCAGCTCAATAATTTAGGCGCGTCGCTATACCTGAATTTCCCATTTTGCCTTTTTCATTTGTTTTTCACCGTTTTATCCTTGATTTGATTCCAATGAGACCTGATATTTTATTTATCTACAAAATAACAGAAAACACATCAAAATATTCACAAAACTCGAGAAATTATACAAAATATTAAGTAAAAGGGGCGGTAAATATTAATATTTTTCCGCTCATCATACATATACAGATGATGGACAGTTAGGTTAAAAAAGATGATAGTTAAGAGGTAGTTTGAGAATGGAGTTCAAGACAATGTTTAGTTAAGTGAAAGGACCATCGCATGTATGAATCTATAATGATATGAAATTGTGTATGTGAATGAATATGTAAATGTATAAGTATTTGAGTATGTATTCGTATATGCATATGATGTTAAGATATATATAGGTTGGGTATATGAAATAGATAAATGGAACAAGTCATGATTTCTGATTTGGTAGTAGCTTATGTATATGTACGCTATATGAATAAGTTGTCATTGTCTTATAGGTGTAAATTATTTGTATAGAGATTTGAATGGTTAAGTGCGATAAGGAATGAATATAAGCTAATTTCTCTTCAAATGAATATGTTTGATCCATAAAAGAAAATATATGAGGATTATTAAAGATATGACATTTAAATTCGTAACAAGATGTATATTCGTATGTTTGAAACGTATAAATGCATGTATGTATGTTTAATTGGTTGATGTTCTTGTGGTATAGTAGTCGAGCTGGTTAGGAATCCGTTTGGACGGAATCTATCTCATACCTATTCTAAAATAGGTAACAAGTCTCGTACGAGCATTGTATATATAATCCAGCCATATGTATATATTGCTTGGTTATATTTTCTTTGATGTATTGGCTATTATATATGCTTCTTTCTCAGTTGTACGATGATTATATGTATGTCTGAGTGTACCTGTGTATGCGATAGAATTCGTGATATTTTTGAAATGTGAATATTATTGTAGAATGAATGAAAAATTTAAAAACTAGTGTGAGTACAAGATGTTGTAAAATATGTTTGCTAAGTTGTTATTGTATGTACGCATATGTGCAAGAATTCTAAAATTGTATTTGCGTGAATATAGGAGAAGTAAGTTATGATATGTATGAATGCATATGAATCTCGTATGTTAAGTCATTATAAGACTACCGTAATTGAAGGAAGATTGCATTAAATTAAAAGAATTTATTTCAAAATGAAGAAAGTTTGTCTGACTTGTCGATTTGATGATATTTCAAATATGGATATTTGTGATAAAAGTATAGATGCATGACTTCTAGTTTCATATGACTGAAGTGGAATTGATGTTAACGATATACTCTATGGTATTCGAGTTTTGCTTTGTATGCTTTGAATGTTAGCTATGAGATTGGCACATATGTAAACAGGTAAATATGAAAATTTGACATGGATAAAGTACAAAGGATAACAAATGTTGAAACCTTTGAACTCATCGTAACTTAGTAAATTTGAAAAACTTCTAATGTGATTGATTTAAATGTTCTGTTTTTAGTACTAGCATGGTTACTTACTGAGTTTTTATAACTCACACCAAACCAGTTTGCTAATTTTGCAGGTTGGCTACCAAATGGGTCAACCATTTCAGCTTTGAAAGTCATACTCGAGATGCGAATCACCCAAGCGATAGTCACCCTCGCAAGTGTCTTAGGAGAAGTTTTAAAACTTTAAGAAGTTTAGGATAATTGGTTATTATTTTGGTTATCGTGCCAGCACGCTATTTGTATATATATTAAGTAAATGTTTTGATTATTTATGATGTTGTGGGCAAAGAACCCTTGAGTGTTGCTAGTGTTGGGATATATGCCCTAGAGCATCATGTAATGTAAACAGTATTATATTTTATGAAATAAAATAAAGCATTATTCATTTATCAAAGTGTTTGTTTAATATCGCATATTGTATATTATCATGTTTACCCTAGATTACTCATGTGTCTTCAGACTTGGTGTATGAGTGTCATACACATGAGGATTTAAGTCTGAAGTTAGTAATCTAAAATAGTCCATAGAGAGCGAACAAAACGGGTACTTTGTCTGTGTTTTATCTATAGTTGCGGTCCACTCTATAATTGTATGATGACCTTGATCCGAGATCGTACATGTGGAGACATGGAATGAGATGTGATCATATAGGACTGTACTCAGATAGAAATTAGTTTCTTATAATTTCAGTTAAATAAAGAAATTCATTTCGATCTACCAAATGGTCATATATGGATTGATCTTAATCCTGTGTATACTACAAACTCCTGCATGGCAGGCTATATCCTTTGATTTACAAAGGTGAGGTTGGTGAGTAATCCCAACCAATAGCTACGTACTTTCGGGACATGGTTTGGTGTGTAGCTGAGGAAGTTTTACATAGATATGGAGTTCAGTCATTCTTGCGAGAAGTAGAAGAGTATCATTCATAAGGGTTGATTCGGTAATTGAACGGTTAGAGCGCTTAAGTCTTTTTATTACGAATAAAAACATTAGCATTCATAATGGTTATGAATAAATTGTTCATTAGAGAATCAATGGTACTTAAGGTAAAAATAATTAGAGAGGCATAACAGACATTAGGACCTGACTCTAATTACGAGATACTCGTGAAGGTTTAATCCATTTGTAATGATTATATCGATGTACACCGACGTGGTTCGACTTAATATCTATCTGCGGCAACGAGAGTGCAGCTTCGTGTTTTTAATGGAATAACTCGGAGTTAATAATTCAAAATATTTAATTAAAAGCTTAATTAATATTCTGAGATTATTGGAGCTCGGAACCGTAGGTCCATTTGGTCTTCGTGCTAACTCGATATACTATAGCAGATTAAATATAATTAGATAGTCCAATTATATACTCACATATGAAAATATTATTAATATGATTAATAATATTATTTTGTCACATTTGAAACTATATATTAAAATTTAATATATGGTTTTAATAATTATATGATAATTATTAAATGTATATTATTAAATTATATATGATATAATTTAATGAGGCCATTATTGAAATTTCACATTTTTGGTTTTGGAAACCCTTGATTGCTTTTGGAAGTTATGTTATCAAAAGGCTAATTGTATATTTAATTTTGTAACATATTTTGTCATCATGATGGTATTTAATAAAAGATTTATTGTTGCAAAATTTCTTATTCAAAATAAGGAGGTGGCTGAAACTGCATATGTGGAAGGGGAAAGGGTTTGTTTGTTTTGGAAACAAATAACCCTAGAAGATTTTTAATTTTCTTTTTTGCCTAAGCCTCTCATTCTAACCCTAGTCTCCTTCTTCTTGTTCTTGAAAAACTCTCTCAAGTGTTAAGAAAAATAAAAAGAAGAACAAATAGGAAAAATACAAAAGGAAGTGTGTGACTTAGAATCTCTAAAGAGTTTAGGGATTCGTATTGTGAGTGTAGCCACCCCACGTTCTGTTGGTAACGAGATATAGCTCGGAATACTTTTTGGTGTCAAACAAAAATCTATCATTTTCCTTCTTCCTTGACCCACGGTAGTGAGCATTGTTTTTGCTCACTGTCGCACGTTGTATTGGTGATACGGTGCTCGGTTTATTTTGCGTTTGATCCGAAATTTTTAGGGAACTTTAAGGGGTATTTTGGGGCTATTTTAAGACTGTTTTTGGCTGAAAATTCAGACCTAAAACATAGTAGAAACGGATTCATACAATGGCTGAATTGGGCAGCGAATTTGGTGCATTTCGGGTCCAAAACAGTCCAGTTTTTATGTCGTTATTCGGGGGCTATTCGGGAGCTGTTCCAGGGCTGAAATGTTTTCCAAATCAGAAGTAAAAATTCAGTCTTGGTCTTGGTAACATTCGGCCATTCAAAGAGAAGGGCAAAAAAATTCTAGTCTGATCCGGGTGCCTAACTTGTTTCCGCTGTGCTAGGAAAGTAGTTCCTACAATTGACATCGAGAGAAAAGGTTGAAAAGTGTTCTTAACCCTTCTATTTTGATTTATAGTTACTGTTTTTATATATTTATATGAGTTATAAATATTGATAAGATGAATGGTTATTATTTTTCATGTGATGAATGGATTTTTCATTGGTCGTAAATTTTTCCTGCGCTTATTTTTGTGTTGGTTTTGGTTTTGAGATGAAAGGCCATAAGGCTATTGTTTACAATTGTTGTAATTTAATTTTCCAATATAAAAGTTTCAATTGTTGTAATTTGGAGCACCGAAGTCGCAAAAGGAGCCAATACCACATTGGAGCGAGATTTGAAGATCAAGGGATGCCTTGTGATATTTTTGTACTAATGCCTTGTGATATTTTTGTACTAATTAGATTATTATAGAAAAAATAAGAGCCCGGTCAATGTAAAATATTTTTTTGTTGTATGAATGTTTAATTCGAAATGTTTGAATAACATGCCATATAGCTTAGGGTGTCTACTCTTGCATTTCACATGCCATAACATGTTTTTGGATGCATATATATTCCAGACATGAAATGTGATTTTATGTGATTTAAAATGTTAAGTTGGAATATGATATGCATAGAAAATGATTCAAGGGATTAATTGGTTTTAAATTTTAAAATTTTAAATTCTAATATGTTGGGCTTAATAAGTGCATCATAAATTCCATCGGTATATAGGATGGAAACCCGAATATAAATTCCATAGCCGAATTTGAATGGATGGTAATGTGGTATGCACTCGGGATACAATTCCATGCACTTTTGGATTTTATAACGCACTTAGATTAATTAAATAGTTTAATTAAAAACTTGACATTTTTAGGATTCCAAAAATTTTAAACTAATTAGTGTTTTAGAATTTTAAGAGTTAAAATACAATAGTTCACTAATGCTACACCAATTAAATTAGTTTAATTGAGTATATTTATTAGTATAGACTAATGATATTAGTGATGTAAATTTTAAGAGTTAAAATTGGTTAGGTCACTAATAATATACTAGTGTTAGTAAAAATTATGATCTAGCCGCCATAAAATTATTCACACTAGTAAATATAAAATATTGGATATTTTAACATAGAAACCTTGATTTTAAAATAGTGAGTGGGAGAGAGACATACAACAGTATATCTCGCGATCTCCGTTGTTAGTCCGAAAACGTGAGATTCAAAAGGCATATCGAGACGGCTTTGCTTTCGTCCCCTACGGATGGTGTCTATTTTGGGTCAATATCAAGTTTGGATTCTGAGATGATAGGTACTCTAGATGTATCTGGTGAACTGACCTACCCCACGGCGGCACTTCACTAGTTAAGTCCAAGGGTTCCGAAACGACGGGTCACACTCACAAAGAAATGATTAAATGTTAATCAAAATTCCTTGATCAAATCAAACAGTGGCTGATTAATATAGGAATAAGAGTTATTCTCGCATATATTAATTGATTTTGATTGTCTCAATCTATCATACAAATATTTGACCTACCCTACGGCGGTACTTATTTGTGGGATGATAGATTTTCGTGACATAGTAATTCTGTTAGGTTTCTAATTTTTTATTCATGGTTCATGCATCATGTTTAAATATATGCCAAAATTGTTTGATAGTTTTAATATGCGATGAATGAATATTAAATGCATGTTTATTTTTTATTTTTCAACCCTGGTTTCTCCAATGATTTTCATACTCTCAAATGATAAATTAACGGGAGAAACTATGTTAAGTGAAAAAGTAACATGAACGCTATCATTGTCTGTGAAGACCTAAAGTTTGTCATGATGGAAGAGTGTCCTCCCAAGCCGACTACAAATGCTGGCCAAGTTGTGCGCGATGCTTACCAAAAATGGGTCGTGGCTAATGATGTCTGAGGTTCTTGCTACAAAGCATGAGCCTATGGCTACAACATCTCAGATAATGAAGTCATTGCAGTGCATGTTTGGGCAACCTTCGGAGCGTCAACGTCATGAGGCCATGGTCTCAGCGATGACTACTAATATGAAGGATGAGACATCAGTCCAAGAGCACGTCTTGAGGATGATGACCTACCTCAATACAGCCGAAACCCATGGCGCTCGTATTGACGAGCGTAGCCAGGTGACCATAATTATGGAAACTCTTCCGAAGAGTTTCTTGCAGTTTAAAAGCAACTATGTTATGAACAAGTTGACTTTTACTTTGACCCAACTGTTAAATGAGCTCACCCATTACGAGTCCATGCTTTTGGATCCTCGTAAGCCTAGTGTTGAGGAAAATATTATCGAGTCTTTTAAATCTGTAAAGATGACGAAGAAAGGAACTGGGAAGACTAAGGCAAAGCCTATGAAGAAGAAGAACAAAAAAGGCTCCAATGGTGCCAAGCCCAAGGGAAAGTGCTTCCACTGTAACAAGGACAAGCATTGGAAAAAGAATTGTCCTAAATATCTTACTGAACTGAAAGAGAAGTAGGCTACTGGTAAATGCGATTTACTTGTTATCAAATCTATATTAGTAGAGAATGATAAATTCGCTTGGATTGTTGATTCTGGAGCCACTAACCATGTTTTTTCTTCTTTGCAACTACTTGACTCATTAAGGGACCTTGCTGAAGGTGACTACACCATGAGGGTCGGGGCAGAGGATGTCGTTTCAGCAAGAGCAGTGGGAGTTTCCAGTTTAATTTTTTCAAATAATAGTTATTTGAATTTGAACATGTGTTATTCATTCCTGGTTTTCACAAGAATTTGATTTCTGTTTCTAAACTTTTGGATGATGGTTTTTCAGTTTCTTTTTAATAGTAATTTGGTTATTATTGGTAGAAATAGATTAACCATATGCACAGGAAACTCAGAAAATAACTTGTATGTGTTATGACCGTTAACACATATGTCACTACTCAATACTGGAATATTTAAGGTTGAGAAACCTAATAGAAAATGGCAAAAGATTTCTCACGATGACACATATCTGTGGCATCTTAGACTTGGTCATATCAGCCTTGACCGGATAGATAGGTTGATAAAGAACGGAGCCTTAAACCAGTTAAAACTCGAAACTTTACCAGTCTGTGAATCCTGTTTAGAAGAAAAAATGACCAAGAGACATTTTACTGGAAAAGGTACAAGAGTCAGTCAACCACTTGAGCTAATACATTCGGATATTTACAGACCGATGACTGTAAGAGCCCGAAGTGGTTATGAATACTTCATCACATTTATTGACGATTATTCAAGATATGGTTATGTTTACCTAATGCAGCATAAGTCGGATATTTTTGAAAAGTTCAAATAGTATCGTGCTAATGTTGAGAACTAGTTAGCTAAAACGATCAAAACTCTACGATCAGATCGTGGATGAGAATACATAGACAGAGATTTTGAGGAATTCTTGGTTGAGCATGGGATAGTATCCCAGCTCACAGCACCTGGAACACCACAGAAAAATGGTATTGTAGAAAGGAGAAATCAGACCCTACTAGACATGATAAGATCTATGTTTAGTTATAGCTCACTACCTAGTTCGTTTTGGGGGTATGCATTGCAAACAATAATGTATATCCTTAATGTAGTTCCATCTAAATTTGTTCCTAAGACTCCTTTAGAGTTGTGGAGTGGTCGTAAAACTAGTTTACGATATTTCCGCATATGGGGGTGTCCAGCACATGTGCTGAAGAATTAGACTACTAAGTTGGAGCCACGTTCACATGTGTGCCTATTTGTAGGCTATCCTAAGGAAACTATGGGTGGATTATTTTGTAGCCCTGAAGATAACAAAGTGTTTGTATCGACAAACACCATGTTTCTAGAGGATGACTACATGAGAGAGTTCAAACCTCGTAGTATGGTGTTACTCGAGGAGTTACTTGCTGGTTCACCCAGCACACCATCGTCAACGACAGTTGACAAACACATAGCCCTTCGACATTTGAACGTCAGATGAAAGTTCTTCAGAATAATCTGCCACCTAGACGCAGTAGGAGGGTTATGCGACAACGTGATCGCTATCTAGGAGTTGGAGAGGCACAAGTTGTCGATTCCAGCGATGGTGTAGATGATTCATTGACCTATCATAGTGCAATGAATGATTCTGATAAAGAGAAATGGCTCAAAGCCATGAACCTCGAGATGGAGTCTATGTACTCCAACTCACTCTGGGAACTTGTGGACCAACCTGATGAGGTAAAATCCATAGGTTGCAAGTGGATCTACAAGAGAAAAGGGGAGCAGATGGGAAGGTACAAACCTTCAAGGCTAGGCTAGTGACCAAGGGTTATACCTAGAAAGATGGAGTTGACTATAAGGAAACTTTCTTGCCAGTAGCCATGTTAAAATCCATATGCACTCTTCTGTCCATTGCCGCATATTATGACTATGAGATTTGGTAAATGGACGTCAAGACTACATTCCTGAATGGAAATCTTGATGAGTGTATCTATATGGTACAACCAGAGGGGTTCATAGCCCAAGGTCAGGAGTAAAAGGTTCGCAAGCTGCAAAGGTCCATTTATGGACTCAAGCAAGCACCTCGATCTTGGAACATAAAATTTGATACCATGATCAAGTCTTATGATTTCGAGCAGAATGTTGATAAGACTTGTGTATACAAGTGCGTCATTAACGGGAAGGTGGTTTTTATTGTTTTATACGTCGATGATATTTTACTCATTGGAAATGATATAAATATATTATCGGACGTGAAAATCTGGCTAGCTAACCAATTCCAAATGAAAGATTTGGGAGAGGCCAGTTATATTCTTGGGATTCAGATACTTTGGGATCGCAAAAAATGACTGTTAGCTATGTCTCAGGCATCCTATATCGACAAGATCTTTGTGCGATTTGGGATGCAAAATTCCAAGAAAGGTAATTTGCCTTATCGATATGGAATTCACTTGTCAAATGAACAGTCTCCTATGACACCTCAAAAGTTGAGAAAAAAAGACATATCTCAAATTCCTCGGTAGTTGGTAGTCTCATGTATGCTATGTTATGCACGAGACCGAACATCTGCTTTACAGTAGGAGTAGTCAGTAGGTTTCCGTCTAACCCATAATTGGATCATTGGGTTGCTGTGAAATACATTCTCAAGTATCTTAAGAGAACAAGAGATTATATGATTGTGTATTTTGGTGAGGATATGATCCTAAAAGAATATACAGACTCTGATTTTCAGACTGATGTTGATTTTAGGAAATCAACATCTGGATCAATGTTTACCCTAGGTGGTAGGGATATAGTATGGCGGAGTATAAACAATCTTGTATTGCTGACTCCACCATGGAGGCTGAGTATGTAGCAGCTTGCAAAGCAGCTAAGGAAACAGTCTGGCTCCGTAATTTATTGGGAGATCTGGAAGTCGTTGTAGGCACTGCATTTTTACATGTAAGTCCCCATGATGAGTCTCATTTGGAGGCACTACCTTTTAAGTCGCGGGAAACGGACGTCGGAATGGGAAATTCAGAATAAGTATGTCATCAGATTCATTTCACAAGTTCATTGTTTTCGTTCGTGCTGCATTCGCGACCACGTTCAAACGTCAAGCAGATTGCGGGCGTTCGTGTAGCATTCGAATCGGTGTTCGAACGGTGCCGATATTTCTGCTTTTGCTGCTAGCCTCACACCCAAGCCCAATTAGCCCACCAAAGCCCATAAAACATATCCAAATTAATAAAACACATATTTAACACATGGTGAAATTAAATAAAATCTAAAAATCATATACCAAATTAAAATAAATATCAAATAAAATCATGCCTAATTAAAATCAATCAAGATTATTAGATTCTTAACTAAACAAATATCATGCCTAAACAACAAATTAAATATATCATATTCCTAATCAAGCCAAGACATGTCCCCCAATCAATCTTTGGTTTTCCTTGTTTAACACTAAATCAAATTCTCCTTTAATGCACAAATCCATTCCTTGTCAAGCAAGGATTCACCCATCCCCCTTTGCCTATAAAAACAAAGCAATTCCAACACTTCCCCTTCTGGCTCATTCTCACGAAAACACAAAGAACAAACCCTCACAAATAGCCTCCAATTCACGTCAAGCAGCAACCAAAAACACCCTCATTCACGTCCTCACCACTGTCCCTTAACACACTGCCACGCCAACATCCCCACTACTTCATGCCTAGCCCCCACGTAGCACTCACGTCCCAAGCCTTAAAAGCCACATCCCTCACGTTGTTGGCTTCAAATCACGCCACAAGCTTACACTAAAAAACCCATCAACCCTGCGCACCATAAGCCCCCTCACCGACAGCAGTCCACTCATCACAGCCTCACGTTGCACCCACAATCAACGCATATAACCAGAACCAAAACTGTCCAAAATAGTGACGAAAACTGCCCCCAAACCAGTCCAAATAACCCACAAAATAGTCCCCTAATTACCCAAAAATAGTAGCCTAAAACACCAAAAACAGGGACCAAAATACAGCAGCAAAACAGCAGCGAAACAGAGTCAAAACAGTAGCTTGAGCAGCGAAACAGCGAGGAAAAATGTGGACTAGTGAACCAGAAAATTTGCGGAGTTTTAGCCCTTCCGACCACCGTGTAACGCACGTCCGAGATTCGACATAAAAGGTTAGACCTGATGGCACTTTTCATATTTATTTTTATTCATCTTTTAATTGTTTTGGCTATTTATTTCGTATGAGAGTCGTTTGTGGATGCATGTTGTGGCCTTGAATGAATGGAAAATGTGTCACCTCTTGTGGTATATAGGATAAGAACCCGGACATAAATTTCATAGCTGATTCCGAATGGACGGTAGTATGATCTGTAGTCGGGATACAACTTCACGTACCACTTGAGTATACAGCATATATTTTATTTCATGTTATCTTGATTTGTTTATTATCGTTATTTAATTTCTGCATGTTATTTGTTTATGTAATAATGTGATGCGCATGGGCTTAGTAAGTCGGATTAAAGGTCATCCATTTCGAGAGGTTAAAATCTTTTACCATGATGCTTTGCCACGCCGGATGATGTATATACGGTTGAATGTAAGATGTGTTCAATCGAGTATACGAAGTCCGATATTGTGGTATTTATTTTTTATATGCATTATGTTATTAGCGCATAGGCTTAGTAAGTCGGATTAAAGGTCCTCTATTTCGAGAGGTTAAAATCCTTTACCACGATGCTTTACCGTGCCGGATGATGTATATTCGGTTGAATGTAAGATGTGTTCAATCGGGTATATGAAGTCCGATATTGTTGTATTTATTTTTTATATGCATCATGTTATTAGCGCATGGGCTTAGTAAGTGGGATTAAAGGTCCTCCATTTCGAGAGGTTAAAATCATTTACCACGATGCTTTGCCGCTTCGGAAGACGTATATTCGGTTGAACGTAAGATGTGTTCAATCGGGTATACGAAGTCCGATATTGTTGTATTTATTTTTTATATGCATTTTGTTATTAGCGCATGGGCTTAGTAAGTTGGATTAAAGGTCCTCTATGTCGAGGGGTTAAAATTATTTACCATGATGCTTTGACGCGCCTTTTAGCTCGTTATTATTGATTAGGTGTCATATATTCATCCGTTCACGTATGTGTCATGTTGTTTACTATATTTTGGAGGTCACTGCTGTAACCCCGTTCGAACGCGTTTCAGAATGCCGCACGAACGCATGTTTTCGGTCTCAGTTAGTTCGAACGCGTTTACGAACGCTACTCGAACGCGAACCTTCTGTTTAACGTTCGAACGCGGCTACGAACGCAGCATGAACGCCCACAGTAAACAGGTCATCTTCCATCACATCTCATGCATGGATACTCATTTTGTCATTTACCTTTTTTATTGTTCGTGTTCTCACAGTTAGTCATTTATTGTGTCCATAAGATCACATGTTTGTTTCCATTATGCATGTTTACACGATAGTTATCTACTTATGCTTTCTCATTCATCCATTCAACATGTTCATGAAGTTATATGTTTGCCGTTATTCCGATTTGCTTTCATGCGTGATTGTACAATTATTATCTACTGGCATGTCTATGATCAAATATAATGTGCTTATGACATTGTATGTTTGTCGTATTTCAATTCATCTTTATGCATGCAAAATTGGGACACAGATTATATGCAAATAGGTTGTATGCAAATTCGGACATAGATTATATGAAAATGTGTTACATGTGAACTTAGATGAACTTTTGATTTATGCATACGAACTTAGGAGTAAATTATCCTTGGAAATAAATGTTGCTTAGGCTTGGTTAAATTATTGCACAAATCATTACAAGAGGCATAAGTAAGGGACCATTCCGAACCCAACGGTTTGAGGTCTTCCCTTGCGAGGGGTGAGTGCGGCCTTAAATCTTTGTCTCGGTTCACACCGGGTGGCGATTCCATTATTCTCCGGTTTAGTCCCCCGCGGGCTACTCCGTACTCCCAACCGGGCCGCGAGCCCAGAACAGCATGCGTCGCCCAATTTCTGTGTCCCACAGTCGTTCCAGATATAGATAAACTACTCACACTTTATTGCGATAATAGTGGTGCAGTGACAAATTCAAATGAACCAAGAAGTCACAAGAGGGGAAAGCATATAGAGAGGAAATATCATCTCATCATAGAGATAGTGCATAGATGAGATATTTCTGTCACAAAGATTGCATCCGTAGAGAACCTGGCTGATCCGTTTACAAAGACCTTGTCGGTTAAAGTGTTTGAAGGTCACCAAGATAGTCTAGGATTACGTGACATGTCCTATTTGTTCTAGTGCAAGTGGGAGATTGTTGGGATATATGCCCTAGAGCATCATGTAATGTAAACGGTATTATATTTTATGAAATAAAATGATGCATTAGTCATTTATCAAAGTGTTTGTTTAATATCGCATATTTTATATTATCATGTTTACCCTAGATTACTCATGTGCCTTCAGACTTTGTGTATGAGTGTCATACACATAAGGATTTAAGTATGAAGTTATTAATCTAAAATAGTCCATAGATAGCGAACAAAGCGGGTACTTTATTTGTGATTTATCTATAGCTGCGGTCCATTCTATAATTATATGGCGACCTTGATTCGGGATCATCCATGTGGACCTGAGGTCCTTTTATTTGTTTGATATTTTCTTAGATTCTGTTAGATGCTGGACTGTGATCCATGTTGTCCAGTTTTAGGATACATCATGCCGGATTTCTTGTAAGTTTAGAGGCTTATGGAGATGGGTCAATCATGTCTTCTGCCGATAGCATCTTACCTCTGGCAGAGTGTTACAAATCATTTGGTTAGTGGATCCGTAGTATTATTGTTTGACCTCACATAGTTAGTAGAAATAATTCCAATAGAGAGTTGTGTATTGTGTTTGCAACCAATATGTCTAAAATTACCATTATACATATCGCTATGTGCTCTTCCAATTGCAGATTGACTATCACAATATATGCAAATTGTTGTAACATGACTTGGCCATTTTGGAATACCATATAATAGATAGTGTAGTCATTTAGCCTCTTTACCATATTTATTCAAAGCAATAAAATCAGATTCCATAATGGATATGGCTATAACAGTCTGCTTGGAGGATTTTCATAATACAGCTACCTCTGCTAGTGTGAACACACATCCACAAATAGACTTTGAGTCTTTTATATTAGATATCTAGTTGCATCAATGTATCCTTCTAACACATCTATATATCTAGTATAGTGCAACCTATAATTATGAGTATACCATAAATACCTAAGTATAATTATTATCATTGTCCAGTGGTCAGCTCATGTTGGGATATATGCCCTAGAGCTTCATGTAATTTGCAAACAAAACTTTTTTGTTTAAAATAAAATATGAATTATTCATTTATCAATTGTTTTGATTAAAATCGCATATTATTAATTGTATTGTTTAACCTTGATTACTTATGTGTCTTCACACTTGTATGAGTATCATACACAAAAGGATTTGAGTCTGAAGTTAGTAATCTAAAATAGTCCATAGAGAGCAAACAAAGCGGGTACTTTATTTGTGGTTTATTTATAGCTGTGGTCCATTTTATAAATGTGTGGTGGCCTTGATTCATGATCGTCCATGTGGTGACATGATAATGAAGGCATCTTATATGATGTGATTGTATATAACTGGACCAATATAAAATTAATTTCTCATAATATCCGTTAAATAAAAAAATTCATTTTGATCTACTAGATGATCATAAATGGATTGATCTTACTCCTGGGTGTACTATGAACTCTTGCATGACAAATTATATCCTTTGATTTACAAAGGTGATGTTGGTATAGAAATCACAATCAATAGTTACGTACTTTGGGGACATAATTTGGTGTGTAGTTGGGCACATTTTACATAAATATGGAGTTCACTCCTTCTTGTGAGAAGTAGATGAGTATCTTCCTTAAGGGTTTATTCGGTAATTGAATGATTAGAGGGTTCAAATCTTTCTATTACGAATAGAAAGATTAATATTCATAATAATTACAAATAAATCGTTCATTAGAGAATCAATGGTACTTAAGGTAAAAATAATTAGAGGAGTATAATGGATATTTTGACCCAACTCTAATTATAAGATACTCGTGAAAGATTAATCTATATGCAATGAATATATCGATGGACACCGACATAGTTCAGTTTATTTTATATCTACAGCGAGGAGAGTGCAACTTCAAATTTTGAGAGCTGAATGTTGCGACGTTGGATATAGGAGTCGCGACACTGCCCTGTGTAAAATATTGGCATATAGAATTTTTGCCTTTAATACAATTCTAAACAATTCCAATTTTCTCCAAATACAATAATACACCTAAAAGTTCAATTTTAACATCAAAACCAACATCAACACATGTTATATAACAAACATACATGTATTTTAAATACATATATATTAGTTTGAATCAAAACACAAACCAAATTAGAATCCCACAATGAAGTGACTTATGAACAATTCGAGGTCACTCAAAGGTGGTCGAGTGATTCTAGAATGGTAGCCATAGCTCTAAGCTTTCATTTAGAGTTTCAAACTCTAATTTTATGTCTCATTTCCAACATGAACATATTTGACCCAATTACAAGCATATTGTGTTTATGCTTCCAAAGCATCCGTACACAATTAATTAGCCTAATTTCAACATCAAGCTATGTTATTATCTATCAAATACTTAATTCATCACTATATGTCTCACTAATGAAAACTCACTAATGAAAACATAGCTTTGGAGAAGATCAAACTTACCTAGGAAGCTTGATTCCAAGATCAAATCTTCTTCTCCTTGTTGAAATATTGTAGAGAACTTCCAAAGCTAGCAAGCTTGATTCCAATATCCAATATTCTTCTCCTTATTGTTGTAGAGAATTCCCAAAGCTAATAAGCTTGGCTATAAGATCCAAACTTCTTCTCCTTGTTGAAATGTTGTAGAGAACTTCCAAAGCTTCTCTAAACACGTTTTTTACTAATATCTCTAATTCTTGCTTGTTTTAGCTTTCTCAAGCTTGATTAAAAACTTGCTCAAGCTTGCCTTTTATAACAAAACTTATGCAATTTTTAATTAATAAAAGTTATAATCAACTTTTATATGAGTTAATCTAATTTACCCAAATATGTATAATTATGTGTGACTAATCACATTTGTCTATCACTTTGATTTAATCCAATTAAATCAAGATAAAGTTTAATTAATGGATTAGTCGTATGTCTGCCACTTCGATTTAATCCAATTCAATCAATCCAAGTAAACCTATTATTGCATATTTATAATTACCAAAATATCCTCCATTAATGGAGATATTTATGAAATTACAACAAAATCCTTGTGTGATTTCCAATTAATCCAATTGGGTCAAAGTAAAAAATTATTTTAGTTGGTAATTATAATATCAAATATTATTTGTTATAAAAAATCATCGGCTACTCAAGTGCTCAACGAGTACACTTCATATTATAGGACTCTCTAAGTCCAGACATGTTCGTCATATATGCCTAGATTATATGTACGCAATTCGGCCACCTCCAAATTTACAAAGAACACGAACGACCTTTACGAACTATACAAGTCGAGGTCATCATATATGTTTAACAATCCCTTCGTCGTAGGCTATCCGAGTTATGCTTAGGAAACATAGATTACACCGACAAGTTTCCGAGGTACACATCTCATGTCGACATGTCCATGATTCTTTACAACTAATCAGAATACTATTTCTGATATGTGATCCACCCTCGGTGATGGGCTTTGACCAAAGTCTTAAGAATCGTGACTTACATACATGGATACCTAAACCTCTTATGGTATAGATACGGGCCGAAAGATCGTATCTTGACTATTATAAGATCGACATCATTCTTAGCATATTTATATATCAATCTAATATGCATAATGACATTACCATTAATAAGGGTTGAAATGAAAATATAGTTATTTTATTAATAAATAATAAAATATAATATACAATACATTATTTGGATTGGCCCTCAAAGCACCAACTCCAACAAACTTACTTAGTGCCAATCCGGATGGTACTGAAGTCTCATCTCCTCC
This sequence comes from Zanthoxylum bungeanum, assembly GCA_019454045.1. Taxonomy (NCBI): domain Eukaryota; kingdom Viridiplantae; phylum Streptophyta; class Magnoliopsida; order Sapindales; family Rutaceae; genus Zanthoxylum; species Zanthoxylum bungeanum. The sequence goes on along the minus strand of SKCR01027192.1, from coordinate 6,184 downwards.
ACATGTTTATCGAATAACTTGGGAGGTAATGCCTTAGTAAGCGGGTCTGCTATGTTGTCTTGTCCTTGAACCTTCAAGGCCATTATGTTTTTTTGTTCAATCATCTCTCTAAAAATGATTAAATAGATGTATTTTTAGCTACCGAATAACCTCTTTATCACTTCCAGTGATGACGATATCATCCACGTAAACTACCATGTAGAAATATTTACCATTGGAATGGCAATAGAAAACAGAGTGATCAGCTTCACTATGAATCATGCCAAAACATGTAATCACAAACTGAACCTCCCAAACCTAGCATGAGGAGACTGTTTTAAACTATAAAGAGAACGGTGAAGTCGACATATATACTCCCCATGAGCTACAAAATCAGGTTGTTGCTCCATATAGACTTCCTCCTAAATATCTCCATGGAGAAAGACATTTTTGATGTTCAGCTGATAAAGGGGTCAATGACGTATAGCAGCCATGGAGAGAAACAGACGAACAAGGGAAATCTTGGCCACAGGAGAAAATATATCACCATAGTCTAAACCAAATATTTGTGAATAGCCCTTGGCAACCAGACGAACCTTAAGACGATCAATTTTCCCATCAGAACTAACCTTTACTGTATAAACCCACTGGCAGCCAACTACATATTTTTTAGGCGGTAAAGGAACTAAATCCCAAGTGTCACTAGAGTGTAAGGCGACCATTTTATCAATTATTGCCAGCTTCCACCCTAGGTGTGATAGTTCCTCAGTAAGCTTTTTAGGAATAGAAACATAAGACAATGTGGAAACAAAAGTATTATATGGAGTAGATAAACGATGATAACTCGTAAATTTGTAAATGGGATGGGGATTACGAGTGGAAATAATACCTTTGCTGGTGGCAATGGGACAATTTTATGCATACAAGTCCATAGTATGGGTATGAGCTGAAGTAGGTTGTAAGTCGGCCACTATGGTGTTGGGACCGACGGAATGTGAGGGGCGATGATGATGTTGGTAGACCTAAAGAGGATGAAGTGAGGGCATTTCCTCTGTTAGAGGACTGTAGAATGGAATAGGAAGGACCTCAGGAGGGGGTGAGATGGTCGGTGCATCGGGAGAGAAAATAGAGATAAGTTAAAGAATATGATGTCAGCAGAAATGAGGTAACGATTAACAATGGGAGAATAACAACGGTATCATTTTTGAAGTCGAGAGTAACCCAAGAAGATACATTTAGTAGACTTAATACCTAGTTTATCTTGGCCCGGTTTCTGATTATGGACAAAGCAGACACAACCAAATATACGAAGTGGCAGATGATGGGGGGTTGAGTTGGAAAGAGAATGGAGTGGGCAAGTTGATTATGAAAAATAGAAGAAAGCATACGATTAATTAATTAAGAAGTTGTGAGAACAACATCCCCTAGAAATAAAGTGGCATATGATTATGGAGTAATAGGGTGTGAGTCATGTCAATGAGAGGTCAGTTTTTACATTCAGCTACACCATTCTGTTGGTGTATGTGAGAACATGATGACTCATGAAGAATGCCAATGGAGGACATGAAGTCTTTGAACGGGGTAGAAAAATATTCCATATATTTTCACTGTGTAATATATGGATAGAGACACTGAATTGAGTTTGAATTTTAGCACAAAAGGTTTTAAAAATTGAAAATAACTCAGAATGATCTTTAATTAAGAACAACCAAGTGTTTTGAGAATGATTATCAATAAGTGTAATAAAATATCGAAATCCCAAAATAGAGTTGACAAGACATGGACCCCAAACATCATAATGAACTAATTCAAATAGGGATGCAGCCTGATTATTGACACGTTTGTGAAACTTAGTACGAGTTTGTTTTCCAAGTTGACACGAATTACAATTAAATGAAGGTAGATTAGAAAGATACGGAACTAGCTTTTAGAGCTTGGACATAATGGGGTAACCTAAATGACAATGAATGATTTTGGCAGAATCAGAAGAGCGCAATCAACATAAGGTAAAGACCGTGAAAGATGATAGTGGCATTGTGAGTTGTGACTCACGCCCTGCACCAATCATCCATCTTGTACTCTGGTCCTGCACAACTACAGAATTATTAAGAAAAGTGAAAGAACAATTAAGATCATGAGTAAGTTTACTGATAGAGATAAGATTAAAAGGATAACATGGTATATAAAGAATAGATTTCAATGGTAATGAAGGAACATGAGAAGCTCGCCTTATGCCCTTAGCAATTATTTTAGAACCATTAACAAGGGTAATCATATGGAGAGTATTTGAACCGGTTCAAGAGGATAAAAGTTAAGGATTACCAGAAATATGGTCGGATGCTCCGGAATAAATGACCCAGGGGCCTAGAGGAGAAGACTGAGTGAGGCATGCCACAGAATTACTAGTGTGAGCAACAGAGGCAGATGATTATTGTTGAGAGGCCTGATATTAAAGGAAAGTTGCATAAGTCGGGCCATATAAAGTAACTTGTTGAGATGGTTGCTCGGAAGAGTCAGAGGATGCAGGGCTGTCAACTTGAGAAACCTTAGTAGTAGGCGAACGAGGTGGTTTTCCATAAAACTGATAGTAACGCTATCGAATGTGACCAATCTTATGACAATAAGTTCATTTTGGACGCACTCCATGGTTAAGATTGGGACCCCGACAGCCTTGGAACTTTTCGTGTCGCTAAGATGGAAGTCTTTGCAGATTGGGACTCAGGGTCGATGACGGAAGTGGAGGAGACTCAAAGGAGTGGAGCAAATACATTCTCCAGAGAGGGGATTGTAACATCCCCAATCCGGAGATATTATCGGCAGGGAATAGGCCGTCCTATTTCCCTGAGCCTCTAACTTTCTGACAACTGCTAATCTCGTTTCATATATAAACTCATGCACGGAACCCATGCCCAACTATATCAACATAAATTCATAATATTTTTCATACTAAATACTCAATTTTAGTATACATTACAACTCAGTCAGTGAATACTTATAATGCATTACATATGCAATCCTTACTATATGACAAATGACATTTAGTGACTCTAACTGAACTGAATTATATCTCTGACTTGACCTGGTGGACCGAACACCCTTGTGAGTGCCATCAGTATCTGTCCCCTCGAGCTTGTTCTCTGGGTAAACCTGTAAGATAAAAAAACTGGGAGTGGGGGGGTTAGATCGTTTGAACGATCTAAGTGAGTGGACAATTATATAAAGAAAATATATACTAAAATACTCTTTGTAAATCCATGGTTCTAAAACAAAATTTATCTCAAATCATCTTTTCTGAAATCACTTCCATTATCTGAAAATAGCTTTCTTTCTGGAAAATTTTTCTAGAAACCACTTTTGGTTTGTAACTCTCTGAAATCCTTGTAAAACAGTTCCTTCTGAAAATTCTTTCTTAAAATTTTCTTTTCTATAAGTATGTCGTGGTGATATCTAGGGTTCCGAGGGTATTTTGGGAAAATTGGGGATAGAGACACGCCAAATGAGGAAACTGATGACAGAATTAAGATAATCGACTGCCAAGGATTGGGAGGATGTCGGAGGTGTCACCGAGCGTGCCGAAACAGTGACGACTGCGGTGGGAGATTTTAAGCTTCCAACAGATTTTATTGTTCTGGACATAAAGGAAGATACAAATATACCATGCATCTTGGGAAGACCTTTTCTAGCAACAACATGAGCAATAATAGATTTACAACATGGAATCCTAACCTTTCGAATGAATGGAAATAAGATGATTATCAGAATGTTCGACCTGCAAGAAATCAATAACATCTAGAAAATACAGATTTAATAGAGTCAATGGCAAACAAATGGGAAGTTAGAATGGAAGGGTAGACAATTAAAGTGGCTGATGGAGTAGTGGTATACGAGGCCTTCAAGGTGGATTTTCATGAAGAGCAATACAGCATAGTTGTGGTGCCATCAATTTGACACCGTGCTACATCATGCTACATCATGCCACTACACAGCCAAAACCACCCGACCCCGGTCCATCTAAACCAAAAGGGAAAGTGCAACCAGCAACTGTCACCTCTGCGTCTACTAGCAAAAGAAAATAAGTATGGGTGAAAGTACTCAAGGGAAACAAAGTAGTGCTAAACAGTCCAAATATATCATGCCGCATAAAAAGAAATGGCGTGAAATTGGGAAGGACGCAGCTGCCAGTCCATCACATGAATTGAAAGCACCCTGAGTATTTGGGTGGTCACGACTGACTGAAGACGTTAAAATTAGTGCTAGCGAGGAGACAACTCACACATTTTTTTATTGTCTTTACTTTAGTTCTATTTTTATTGTGTATTATTTGTGTGTTTAATAGTTTACATGTGTATTTATGTAGTGACTAGTACAACCCACACAGCCCGCACAGCCAAATTCTGACCAGCAGCAGCCTGATCAACTTCATGTACGGTAGTGTTGTTTCTCACTCTTGTCTTCTTTATGTTTATATTACATTGAGGACAATACAAATTTTAAGTTTGAAGGTGTGTGTATGTTAGTGTTAGCCTAGCTATTTTTCTGATATTATTTATAAAAAAATAAAAATAAAAAGAAAAAAAAATTATTTAAGTCTTAGGTAGTTTAAGTCCCATATCTTGAGTAGGTGATCTAGGTTACACTAGTAAACAATTAAAAGTAGGTTTCTAGCAGTAAAAACCTAGGTAGTTGACAAAGTGACTAGTTGAAGAAATTGTTTGAAGATAAATGAATGTTTGCTTAGATATATGTCTCTATTTATAATTATTTATGATATATGGTATGGTTAGAGTAAAAAAAAAAGATCTTTTAAAAAAATGAAAAGAAAGAAAAAATACTTTGAAAAAAAATAAATCACTTATAACCGATAAACGTTAAGCTACTCGTGGGCAATTGTTAGGACCACTATGAGGAAAAATGCTACCTTAAAGGGTGGTGAGTCAAAAGCTAAAGTCAAAAGAGAAGTCATACTATATCGAGTTTAATAGGCAAATACAGAGCACATTTAAGATATCTAGGTTGGTTTGACCATCAGAATCTAATTTTTGAGACGAAATCACCGAATTGACTTACTTAGGAATTGAGCTGTGACCGAACCTTCATACACATTGTGAGTCTAACTTAGATGAGTTATTCAAGAGCTTGGATTTGAGTTGCGTTGAGTACTTTGAAGGTTCTTTGATTTCATTAATGACATGTATTGAGGACATTGTTATGTACAAGTACCAGGACTGTTTTAGTTATTTTGCCTGTTATATTTTTACATGATTGCATGTGTGTGTTGAATGACGTTTGTGGGTGTCGTCACTAAGCCCTCAAGAGACTATAACTCGTCCACTAGGGCTGCCTATGGGTTTAAAGGCTTGTTACATACGCTAAATACAATCGTGTTGTTGGACAATTATGACCCATAGCGTCACTATTTGTACAGATCACGGTGTTGTTGTACAAATTAACTATGTGACAAAAGATATTGCACTCTTATCATTTGTGATTAGATCACCTAGATGTATAAATGATGAGAGGTCCCTATGATTTGTTCCTGGACGGAGAATGATATGAGACAGTATCAGTCCACAAAGGATAAATCATTAAATATCCCTAGTCAGAGTATTATCGAAATTGGACATCGATAAATACGTAAAAGACTAGTATTACACTTGTGCACGTTGTGAGGGCACAACGGCATAGTTCTCATATATTTGGGTATATGATACTCATGCAAGTGTAATAGGAGGTTGTGTTTTACCGATGGTACGGGAAACAGCTTCGCTCTGGATAGACCCCTGCGGAATCACATTGGTAGTATGACTATGTGTCTATGGGAGTCTGCAATCAGGGTAGGTGTATTTGGTCTTAACCTGAGACTTGCACCGCTAATACTTGCGACAATCAATATACTTTGGTTGAGGTCGTCCAGGGCTTTAACCGGTTCTGTGTACGCCAATGTTGGGTATATTGAGAATCGTAGTGTGTTGGGTGTGATGTTAAGACGGAAGTATCACTCCAGTCATATGGAGATGATGGCACATAGGATACGGAACTCGTTCTCTTAAATGCTCGAGCTATCGGGATATTATGACTAGGTCATGTATATCCGATTATAGAGACTAGTTGCCAGACATCCGATATGTGCTTCGTACGGGGCAGACACAATTCCAGCCCCAGGCCTAGCACGTGAACATTCGATACTGGATCGACATACACAATA
>SKCR01027191.1:0-43520 GCA_019454045.1 Zanthoxylum bungeanum | reverse complement strand
CCGAAATTTTAACAACATCAGAGACTTTTGGAGATGTGTTATTCCTATATCTTACCAGAAGTATCCTGGCTTAGGTGGGATGTTACAATAGGAGTGGAAGAAATGGACTTGATGGCGTGGTCTGAATCCAACGGCATCAGAATCACAGGCTTATTCTGTTAGAGCAAATACTCTGAAAGCACATTGGCGGGCGAAATTGACTTTTTAAAATATTTTTTAATCCAAATAAATTAATCGGTGTCATATACCTCTAATTTATCCGAATTTCATCCAAATCACTCATTAATATCAAATATTGGAAGCGATTAAGCATAAAGACTCAGGACAAAATTTTCGGAAAATACTTTCTACGGCTACACATTAATCAATTTATTGATTCCCGAAACAAGGGACTAGGATAATCGGACACCTAGATCAACCATGGAACTAGACCAAACACTGCTACAATGATCCAAGTACTGTAGCAGTGGCTGATCACTTTAGTTTCAATAAATTACCATTTTGCACCTAGTGCAGAAAATTCTCAAAATGCTTTCAGAACGATTCCAAAAATTTTGTGAATTTTTCTACACATTTTATGCACTGCTACAGTAGTCTGAGTATTATAACAATGGCTAAATAACTGTAATTTCAATAATTTATGATTTTACCTCTAATGTGATATCTATAAAAAATTCTCAAAACACTTCTCAAACAATTCAGAAAATTTTGAGAATTATTCTTATGCATGATTACACATCCGGTTTCATCCACAACTCCTCCAATTCACAAATTAAGTCGTAATTGAATTAATTACATAATTAATCATATAATTAATTCAAAATCATGTAAATCCAAATTCTTAATTATCAATTGAGAGTGAACAATCATAAAGAAACTTAAGAACAATTTTAGGTCATTAAAGAGCAGCTCAAGCTACTCTAGAATGGCAATCTAATGCCCTACACACTAGTTAGCCGAATATATTTTACACATTTATTTAAGGTTTCCTATTAGTGTTTCTAAACATCAATTAACACCAAAACATGTAAGAGGCCTAATTATATCAAATATAATTAAATGGAAACATAAATAAATTTCAACCAAATAAAATTAGAAATTACTTAAATTCTCCAATTTTGGCTTTGGTTGTTTCTAGTTGTCCTTCCACCTTCTCTAATTTTGGTGAAATGGTCAAATCCTAATAAAGTTCTAATTTTTCTCTCTCTTTCATGAACCATTCTTGGAGAAAAATTTACATGCCTCTAACTTACTCAAATGGCCAAAAATATGTATTTATATAGGGAGAAGTATTTTTATCATTTTGACAATGTAAAAGTCTTTGCTAAAATTAATCCAAATATCACTATAATATTCAGTTATAATTTTACCATGTGTAACGTTACAAATAATCCATATTATTCGTAATTAATTGCTATAATGCTCTACGAGTTTATTTTATTAGTGAGAGTCTCCAGGTTCAGATACATTTATCACAGAATATATTCTGTGTCTATGATTCACCCACTCACAAATTATGATGATCACATATAATCACGTCGAACCATACAAATTGAGTTCTAAGCATACCCTGCAGTCCCTCTTTCATACGCTATCTGAATAGTACTAGAGATATAAATGAGAACGTCAAATCTTCGTAGTGTACAATTCATATATATGTCACAAATTCAAAGTTATCTTTATGATATTACGGATACGTTTCTGATTCATGTTAATGATAACTTTTTAAATTATAGGATATACGAATTCATATTTTCAGTCTGACATTGACAGTAGATGGTCTACGTCATAGTTCATATATATCTTCCACGGTACTATATAGAGTTAGATTTGTGCCAAATTAAATGCCATAATTAATTCTAACACTTTGGTGGAATTTGTTGCAACTTATGAAATTGCAAAGTAGTTGTATGGATTAAAAGCTTTGTTCTTGTGCTTGGAGTTGTCTGAGTAAGTATTACGGATGTGCTCTTAATGTATTATGACAACATTTTATCCAAATCACAAATTATAGAACCGAAGACGCATCTAAGAACTCATATTGTTAGATTGATGGTGTCTTAATGAGACATATATCAAAAGCTCTCTGATTATTAGGAAACTAATTTATATTAATGAAAGCTACGCTGGAAAAACAGAATGAAAGTAAAGAATATGATCCAAAATAGATCAAACAACACAATGGAAATATGAAATAACCACAATCAAACACATACATTTGGGTTCAAGTTTTCCTATTACAAGAAGGAAAGAAGGATTAACTAATTAATTTCTTTATACTAGTGGAGTATATATATGAAATAAATTAACAAAGCCCTTTCAATCTTGCGTTACCTATATCAAATAATTGCACCCATTTCAACATTCGAAGAAACAAAGGGCATTGGAGGCATCTCCAAGCATTGTAAATCACCTTCAAGCATTTGTAAAACCATAGGCATGGTGGGTCTCTCTGTTGGATTCCACTGGATGCACCAAAGTGCCACAGTTGCTAGCTTTTTGGCAATTCCCTCGTCCCCATCTTCCTCAAATTCCAAACTAAGCTCTTGTCCATGTCTCATTTTGTTGTAAATCCACTGAGGAAAATAAATTTGGCTCTGATTTTCAACTGTAGGATCAGTGTTCTTCCTGCATCCCACCATCTCTAGCAACATCATTCCATAGCTGTAAACATCAGACTTGTAAGAAACCTCACCGAAATTCCTGGAGAAAAGCTCAGGTGCTATGTAACCAGCAGTACCTCTAGCAGCTGTCATTGTCACAATACTTGTGTCCTTTGAGCACAACTTGGCCAGCCCAAAATCCGAAATCTTTGGTTGAAAATTATGATCTAATAATATATTGTGAGGCTTAATATCAAAATGCAGGATCCTCTGGTTGCATCCTTGATGCAAGTACTCAACTCCTCGAGCAACTCCAATTGCAATCATCCTCAGCTTCTCCCAACTCAATTGACAACGAGTCGAGTCTTTGCTCATCTTTGAGAAGATGACTTTTTCAAGGGATCCATTGGGCATAAACTCGTAAATGAGAGCACGACGAGTCCCTTCATAGCAAAATCCCAGGATAGGAACAATGTGAAAATGGTGAATCCTGCCTATTGTGGCCACTTCATTGATGAATTCTTGTCCATTATTTCCTTTTAAATGTTCCAACATCTTCACAGCAACTGGAATTCCATTGAAGAGCTTTCCTTTGAAGACAATTCCATAGCCTCCTTGGCCGAGTCTGTGCTTAAATTTGTTGGTTATTTTCTTTAGTTCTTTATAAGAGTATCTTGTGGGATTCACGGTTCTGTAGTCTTCTAGAAACTTCTCTATCTTGAGTTGAGTTTCTTTTTCCTTCCCAGATTTTCTTGATTTGTAAATGCGAAACATCACCCATGCAAAGAGGATGGTGAGTCCAATACTTATGCCTATTAACATTCGAATCTTAGATAAAGGAAAGCCACCATCAGTAACCAAGATAAATCCACCATCTGTAACCAGAAAAGATAGTTCAACGAGATCAATCAATGAAAAAAATAATTGCTAAAACCACAAATTTTTTAACAAATTTATTGACGGGTGATTTTTGTTCCAGGGATAATTTCAGGATAATGTTCCTGGGACAATCCTCCTCCAACCGTGAATTTGTTTGGTTATGGGGGACCAAAATCAAATTTTGCAGAAGACAAAACAAACACAAAATTGACAAGAGGGTTTACGTGGTTCGGCGGAATAGCCTACGTCCACGGGAACAAAGTAGAGTATTGGTTTTATTACTAGACCGAGCTCGCCGACCTCTTTTCAAGGGTGGTTAAGTGTTATCGAGCTGTTTGCTTTCGTGGTGTTTTACAAATAGTACTTTGAGTGAGATTTTTGCTAACCAACCTCTAAAAATGAGACTATCCTCCCTTTATATACCAAAATAACTTCCCAAACCTTTTCAGCCTGCTAGAGGGATCCTCCCAAAGTCAGTCATGAATTATGGACCAGGATTAGGAAAGCCCTGAGTTTCTCCGGCTCCTATAATGCTCAACGAAACTGACCATACATTTTGTCTTATATTCTGCAGGAATGACGAAACCGAGCAAGGTCAAGTCAGTTTCTGAGTACGGGTAACTTCATTCAGATTCGAGCTGAGCACAAGTAATTTATCAGAAGGTCAGACAAAAACTACCTAATCGTCCTAGAGCCTGTGGAGGTGTGTTCCTGATGAGGGCCGATTCTACAAAGGCAGCATCGTTGACAATTCTTTTCTAGGAGCCGGAGAAACTCAGGGCTTTCCTAATCCTGGTCCAGACTTCATGACTGACTTTGGGAGGATCCCTCTAGCAGGCTGAAAAGGTTTGGGAAGTTAGTATTTTTTCATAAAATTACGGAAAACTAAGGGCTCAAGTCCTCACCTCCTGCCGAAAAGACGTCTGGGACGTCTATCTCTACGGAATCTATTGATTGAGATCGACCCTAGTCGCCCGTGGCCCAGAACCAGGGGTCTTTGAAGTTCTTGTTAGTTTGGGAGAGATCCGTGATGAGGACGGGAACGTCGGCGTAAGAAGAGAGGTAATACCAACCATGATGAGATTTTGGGGTGGTGCTCGGCATACCAAGTTCTCAGGTATTTTCCCTGTAAATATATATATATATATATATATATAATATTTTTTCATAAATAAAATTTACAGTTTCATACTTATTTTCATATCGTAAAGGTGTAAAAGACCTTAGAATGGTTTAGTTATAATATAGTTGTAAAAACGTCGCACCTGATATTAAGAAATATTATAACAGTATCATTCTTGAACTGTTCCCGGTCAAGGTTTACAAACTAAATTCGGAAGACCGGTACATATTGTATATCCGAATATTGGATTTTATTGGTTTATTTCAGTGAACCACGAGTCTAGGGAGACTCGTATAGACGTGTAGGTATTTATAGCGGATGAACACTGAACGACTCACTGAAGATTCTTAAAGATGGTACGCCAACATCAATAGGAATCGTTTTGAGTTGAATAGCATATTAATCCTTGGACTTGAGATACCACGATGGATATATGAGTTATCCACCTCACTTTGATGGGAATCACGTCTCCAACCTTTTTTAGGTTAAACCTCTGCTTGTTTATTGGGTGTGGATTGATGCTTAAGATTTCCGGTGATATATCTAGAGAGGATCTGTCAGTCTAATTTACAAGATTTAGGTGTCCACTTCATGAAATTGCGATCTATCAAATTCATGGTCATGGTACACTCGAAAGGGAGTTCTGAGTGTTATTGAGACATCATAGATCAATACGTCGACGAGATTATACCCTATGAAAGTATGGTATTTATCCATATGCACATGACATGAGGATTATACGCATGCGAAGACTTCTACTTGTATAGTTCTGTTAAAATATATGTGAATGTCATAATTTACGAGTGAGTGAATTATGGGCACGGACTCTCTGCCCCCAATAAGTAAAAAAAAAAATTATTAAAAAATTTATAAATTCAAATATAAATTACTAATATATCCCTAATAACGGTAATAACACGGTTATATTTAGGGGCATTTTTGGTATCGAAAAAATTCTAAAAATCTATAAATAGGATTCATTTTTCATTATTTCAACACACCAAATTCTGAACTCTCTCATTTCCTACAATTCTCTTATTCTCAATCTCAATTCATACAATTCTATTACTCTCAATCTCAATTCAATTAGTTGTTAATTTGTTAAAATTTTAACAATTATTCAATTTTCTTATTTTTCTTCCTAATTTCTCAAACGAAAAATGGCAAGCTCATATGAGAACATAATGTCAAATATGCCAACCTAAGAGAGCGAACCTAATGTCAGTGCACAATCACGGAGAAGAGAAGTTAAGGCTCGGTCCTCGGATATTTTCAAAATTCATTTTAATTTGGAACGTCTAGAAGATGATTCACAACGAGCAATTTTCAACTATTGTGGGGTTATCTATAAATTTTCTGGTGGATACGGCAATATGATCAAACACATGGAAAAACATCATCCGGTTGAATTTGGCATTGATCAAGCACCTATTTCCACCGTTGCGGTTGAGCAAGCCTTCAGATTGGGAGGTAATATATTGGAAGCTAGGCGATCTTCATTACATCCAAGCACTCTCGAAGCAACAGCTTGTGTGGATGATTGGACTCGAGCTGATCTGAGACAGCAAGAAGATGCCCCCGATGATTTTGAAGATTTGTTCGATAATGCTTCTACAAGTGCAACAACAAGTGCAAGCGGAACCGGAGTCGAAGGATCAATTGATAATGATGATTGATAATTGTAAAATTGTAATTTAAAAAGAGGATATGTCTTAAAATTTTAATGGAACTACGTGAGCTTTGATTCCTCTCACCCTTGGAGGATACGTAGGCAACTTAAATTTTTAAAAATTTAAGCTCAAACTCTTCAATGTAATAATTTTTTTTTATAAAATTAATCTCATTTATTTTAATTAATTTTCAAAATTTTTTTAAAAAAAAGTTAGGAACCGAACCGGTCGGTTCCGGTTCGGTTCAAAGTTCTGGTTCCACTTAAGTGTGGAACCGGTTTGGTTCGGTTCGGTTCCGAACCGGAACCGAACCGCCGACCGGGTCTAACTAGGATAACTTATTATGAATAATATTGATTATTCGTAAATCGTTTAATGGTTAAAGGAAAATTACACATGCTTTGGGTTTTCAATAATTTCCTAAATTGATGCGTATATGTATTAAATACATAATTTTAATTTGATGCACATTAATTAATTATCAAATGAATTTTTGGCACTTGTAATCCATGGATGTATTTTTTTCATTTAGTATAAATATAGAAATATATGATATATTTAAATTAATTGAATTGATCAGTTAAAGGTTAATTAATTAATTAATTTTATATATATATATATATATATATATATATATATATTATATATATATATATATATATATATATAAGTATATGTCATATTTTTATGACATGTTTTATTTTAATGGGTACATGTGACATTAGTTTGGAGTTAGTGGGAATAGATATTTTGTTTTATATTTTTGAAACAAAACGTCCCTTTTTTCCCCCTCCAATTTTCGGCCAAATTGGCCATTTATTAAAAAATGTGGTTGTTGCTCATTTGATGAAATAAGAAGAAATAGGCTTCAAAAGCAACCCTAAGTGAGAGAAAATTGGGGAAATCAAATCCTAAAGTATATATTTTTTTTTTGAAGAGTTGTAATTTTAAGATAAATTTCCTTGATTCTTTCATTTGGAAATTATTTCCCTCTACTTTTTTTGAATACATATATTGTGTTGTTTATTTTTCCCATCTTGAATATATGTTTCCTTGTTTGAATGAATGCATGTGTAGTGATCATTTGAGCTTAATAAGTGTTATTATAGTTTAATATTTTTAAAGAATAACAAGATATCATTCTAGAGTTCTTGTACCACTATATGATAACCTAAAATTGTTTTTGAGTGTTTTTCATGGTGGTGAGACTCATTTGGTATTAGAAGGTTTAGATTAAAGTTTGATTGAGTATTAATTATGGTTTATTTTGGTTAATTTGAATAATTGAATAAATTAGGGTTTATGCCTGATTCCGAAATTTGTTTCTTTTTTCTTTTCTCGGAAGTAATTTGGTATATTGATGCTATACTAATTATTTTTGGTATTTTGGTAGTGTTTTAGAAATACTTGGGTGTGTATTTGACATTTTAGGACTAAAATGAGCAAATTGTAAAAGTTAGTGCTTTTTGGGAAATTTTTGGCCAAAGGCAAATTGGACATTTCCAAATTTATTTTTGGAATAAATATTAAAATAATAATTTATTTTAATAATCCAAGAAAAAAATTTGAACGTGAAAAATTCGATTTTTCCGCGCTTCGCAGTGAAACCCGATAAAATCATAATTTTGCCAACAATGGAGGCCTGCAAGGGCCCGATACGTTAGGGACAGGTATTGAGATAATTTATATATCCATTGGTTGGATTTTTCAGGTACGGGTATTGACATCTCTATTCAAATAAAAGTAAAAACTTAGTGTGAAGGGGGATACACACAGAGGCCCACAAGAATTTGATATATAGATAATTTTCATAAACATAACGATATGAGTATTGAGATCCTCCTACCATACTCAATCCGTTTTCATCCCTAATAATTGTGTAACATTACTTATTTTTCTCATTTATATAATTAGAAAAAGTAAAATATAGATATTCACTTACTTTTCTGTTTGAGGCAGATGGTTGATTTGCTTGTAATGTTGAACCCACAATAATTCCCAGAGTTTTCACAGTGACGGCATCTATAATCAGATTCCCATCCTAATAAGACTACTGGTCGTGTGACAGAATCAGAGACATTAAATTCACCAGGAATCTCAACTGTTTTCCAAGCTCTGCAAGATGAAGGTAAGCTCTCCATTGAACCATAGGTTGCCACAGCATAGAGCAAAGTGTTTCCATGGCTAATACAATCGATTGGTCCAGCTTCATAGAACTTCATCAGTTGCACAGTTTTATCATCAGAAGTGCAATTCAGTAAGGAGAAATTTGTAGGAGAGACAAAATAGAACCTGGAGTTTGCGAGGTTAAAAGAGAGGAAATTTTGAAAAGGGCATGGGGTGTCATCCACACCCCTAATGGTAATACTGGTTTTAAGATAAGAAATTTCCTGCACATAATAATAATCATCACCAGAGAAAGGAAGGTGCAATAATGTCTTGTTATTATTCAAGCATGACAATTCAAAACCTTCAAGGCCACAAGATTTTGGTTGAGTTTTGAGCCTGAAAGGGAATCTGATTTCTGGGCCTTTATTACTACATCTTTTGGGTGGGCAGTACTTATATGTATTATTAGTACTGTTGTTTTGTGCATGAGTTTTGGCTCCTGTGAAAAGTAAGAGGAGGAAGATAATTATTATATTCATCATAAGGGGCATGAAGAGAGAGAGAGAGAGAGAGAGAGAAGAGCAGAGTTTGAGATATGCTTTTAGGAGTGAATAAGCAAATTGTGATAAGAAAAGATCGTTTCTTGTCAAGTCAATGGCAGCTCCAAAAAGAGTAGTCAACTCGAATTATTAAATATAGTTCTATGATAAATCTACCTTCAGTGAGGGTTGAAAGCAATTTGTGGGGTAAAGAAACGAGGAAATTTTGTGTTAAGCATCAAGTAATTTTCTTTGGAAAATAGATAAATCCGAGATGCCTCAGCTTACCGTCATTAGTGTGAGCTATATATGATTATTGGTATCAATGTGAAATAAATGAGACTAAGGGTGTGTTTAAGATTTCATTTGATACAATCCAAAATAGTGATGAAATATAATTTAGCCACTAATTCAATGGGGTAATTTGTCTCATCAAAGTATGGAGGACAATTTAAGGGTTGGTTTCTATCCATAATTCACTACAAAAAAAGGGTCTTTAGCGTCGAAATGTTTCGACGCTAAAGTACAAATTTTTGACGCTAAAGGTTATTAGCGTCGAAAATTTTCGACGCTAATTTTCGACGTTAAAACTTGGACGAGAAAGACAATTAGCGTCGAAAAAAAAAATTTCGACGCTGAAGTACAATATTTTGCGTCAAAAATATTTCAACGTTAAAACATGTATTTTGCGACGAATAATTTCGACGCCAAAAGTTGACCTTTAGCGTCGAATATTCGACGCTAAATGTGATATAATATTAAAAAATATATATCATTTTATTACCTTTAGCGTCGAATATTTCGACGCTAAAAGGTATAAGAATATTATTATTACAAATTAATCTCAAACCAATTTCATTACAAAAGTAATTAAATTTGTTATAAAAATTATTACAAATTTGTTACTAAAAATTTATAATAATGATATTTTTATTGATATAAAACTAAAATTACAAAATTTATCACAATAACAAAATATAAAATGATATTTTTATTGATATAAAACTAAAATTACAAAATTTATCACAACAAAAAAATATAAAATGATAAAATACAATTTTCCATCTTCACTTTCATTTTCTTCATTATCATCATTTTCACCATTTCTTCATCTTCATATTCCCCTACAAAAATAAATAAATAAATATTAGATGTGAATATAAAATACAAAACAAACAAACAAACAAAACATTTAAGGAAAAATAAATTTAGAGAGGAAATAAGAGTATGAGAGAAAGAAAGTGATAATAGAAGAAATGAAAGAGCAAATGAATTTATAAGCAAAAAAAAAAACCTTTAGCGACGAAAAGGATTTCGTCGCTAAAAATATTTGACTTTTAGCGTCGAATATTCGTCGCTAAATGTCAAAATTTAAATTTAAATTTATTAGGCGGTAAATTCAAATTTTTTAAGGGGGAATTCGAAAATTTTAAAATTAACTGTTAGCGTCGAATTTTTTAGCGTCGAATTTTTTGACTTTTAGCGTCGAATTTTTTGACTTTTAGCGTCGAAAATTTAGTCGCTAAATAAACAAAATTTAAATTTGAATTTATTAGTCGATAAATTCAAATTTTTTAAGGGGGAATTCGAAAAATTAAAAACTTTAGCGTCGAATTTAGATTCGACGCTAAAGGTTGAACCTTTAGCGTCCAAATAATATTTCGACGCTAAAGGTTCATCCTTTAGCGTCTAAATAATTTTTTGTCGCTAAATGATGGAACATTTAGCGTCGAAATAGAAATTCGACGCTAATCATCAATTCTTTGGCGTCAAATAATTATTTCGACACTAAAAGATAAACCTTTAGCGACGAATCTAATTTCGACGCTAAAGAGTTTATTGGCGTCGAAAAATTTCGACGCTAAATGTTTGGACGCTAAAGGTCTATTTTGTTGTAGTGATTAATGGGTCATGGATCGAGGTGAGACTCTAATACTAATTAAAAATTACAATAATATTCTAACCCTTGTACACCTAGGGGTAAACAGCGGAAATTATAATCTAATTATACTAACTAAGATAAGTTCTAGATTAATGTTTCTATGGCTAAGAATATACACCCATATGTCTAATCAAAATCACTATTATTCTAAGAAATAAACAAAGAACTGAAAAGTAAACAAAAGCAAACAAATAATACCATATTTATTTTCGAGGTGGAAAAATTTTTGTAGAGAAAAATCACTTCGGTTTAGGTTACCTTTGAATTCACTATGAAGAGAAATTTACAATGATGTTAAAAGACCTATAGCAAAACCTTTACAGCTCAATTACCTCAATTGTAATATCCCAAAAACTTCTTGCGCCTGCACCAAATACATTCTCCAGAATCTCCGAAGTCTTTTGTAGTAAATCCAACAGCGAACTCACTATTACCGGAACTCCAAGACCAAAATCCAACTCAGAACTCTGAAGGTTAGGGTTTGGTAAAATTTGATGTTATGATGGTTACCAAGGAAATATGTTCACAAAGAACGAAAAAGACATGAGATTAATGAAGTTTTTAATGGTGAACTCTTAAAGAAGATGGAAACAAATATGAATGGGGTTTACCAAAGTTCCATCAAAGAATAAGGATGTGGAAACAAAGATGTGTGTAACACCTCGCCAGAGGCAGGATGCTACAGGTAGTAGGGGTGAGCACCGTTCCGATTCTACCCCGGAACCGGACCGATTTTTCGGGTTTGGAATCGGAACTGATTGTAATCGGGTAGGTTCCAGTTCCGAATATGAAGGAACCGATTTATCCGGGTAGGTTCCGGTTCCAAAATGGTCGGAACCGAACCGGACTATGGAACCGGTTTATATGAACATAAATTTTAAACATTTGGCGTTCATTATTTAATTGTACGAATTTTAAAGAGTCGTTAGTAATGATTTTGCCAGTATTAAAGCTTGGAACGCTCGCGCTAAAAATGCTAAGCAAACTTGTCGCTGCTAAGCTTAAGCAATAAGCTACTATTCACCCTCGGTTTCGTCAGTTCATCATCAGCATCGCCCAAGTAACTCCTCATTTATTAAATTTGTCTAAGTCAGTGGATTTTGAAACGCTTTAATGTATCTTAATAAGCTATGTTAAGTTGCAAAGTATAATTTATTAACTTCATTTCACCAAGGTAACTTCATTTTCTTCGTTCTTGAGCTTCCGTACTCTGATTTGGTCCCTTTTTTTTCCTACGGACTCATATCAGTTAAAATGTTTTAAAATAGGGTAATTTGAAACCGGCCGGAACCGGATTGGAACCGAATAATAGGGTACCCTGTTTAATTGGGTAGGTTCCGGTTCCACTTATTGCGGAAACGAATTTTTCCGAGTAGGTTCCGGTTCTATGCAGAACCAGAACCGAAACCGGTTTTGCTCACCCCTAACCGGTAGTAGACAGGATTAACCCATCTCTATAAGCCTCCAAATTTACAGAAAATCCGGCATAATGTATTTTAAAACTGAACAACCTGAATCTCAGTCCAGTGCCAAAATGAAACTGAAATAAATATCATACATCAAAATGGACCTCAGGTCCACATCAACTCATCAAACATCAACTAAGGCTATGTGCCCATATCATCTATCAACACTCAATGACTCTGTACCCATAACATTATAAGCAATCAAGACATTTACTTTATATATACAAACAGCGTGCTCAGTACGACAAATAAATATTAATCATATATTCAAACTTCTAAAACTTTGCCATTAGTAATGGCGAGAGGATTTGTGTAGTTTTTGTATTTGAATTATAACTTTTTCATCCAATCTTCGATTATGGTTAATCAAGTTGTGTTGGAAAGAGAATTCAAATGATGTTGATTGGTGGTTTTGATTGGTTATTGAGGCTATTTCCTTGTATAGACTGTATAGGGGAAAGTTTGAACAAATTAAGAATGGAAGAAGGAGTTAAAGCCAAGAAATCAATCGTGCATCGCGACGCGATCTAGAAAACTTTTCCAGAAATGCTTCTGATGCAAGTCGCGTCGCGACGCGAAAGACTTATGCGTCGTGACACGCACGGAAAAACTTAGGGCACATTTCTGGTTGATTCGCGTCGCGACACCTAATTATAGACACTGTATTTTGACATCAGCCCAATGATGAGCCTCATATGGAGGCACTATCTGAAACGTTACGGAAGTCGCGGGAAACGAATGCCGGAAGGAAAGAAAGCCTCCAAGAATTAGCACCACATCAGATTCGAACTCGCTAGCTCGCCTTAGATTTGCTCAGTCAGTTTTCTATTTCAAACCTTAGCCTCGGCCCAAAACCCCTGCAACTCATGAAAGCCAATCCATGCTGCACACGCCCAAGGCCCACACGCCAAAACATAAAGCAAATAAACCCTAAACCCTTTCTCTCTTCTTGTAACAGCAAACAATAAAAGCAACAACCTTTCAACCCTTCAACAAAAGAAAACTACAACACCCAAAATACCCCCACTGAACAAACAAAGACACCGAACAAAACACACATCTTGGACTCTCTTTTCACAAAAAAAACACACACCACGAAGACACACACACGGTGACACACACACCACAAAGACACATAAAGACAGCATCAACACATACACACTCAGACGACAATCGAGGCTCTCTTTCTTCTCTCAATCTTAAACCACAAACAGACACCTTGCATGACAAAATACAAGATACCATTCACACATGGCTTCACACTTAAAAAACCTAGACAACACAAATAGAGACACATGGTTACACCTCACCTAAGGCTTCACACTTTGTACAAAAACCCCACTCTCTTCTCTCAACCAAAGACACACACATGACACTTTTTGACACACACACGGCAAAGACACACACACGACACTTTTTGACACACACACACGGCAAAGACACACACGTGCGACACTTTTTGACA
This sequence comes from Zanthoxylum bungeanum, assembly GCA_019454045.1. Classification (NCBI taxonomy): domain Eukaryota; kingdom Viridiplantae; phylum Streptophyta; class Magnoliopsida; order Sapindales; family Rutaceae; genus Zanthoxylum; species Zanthoxylum bungeanum. The sequence continues at coordinate 29,724 of SKCR01027191.1, read as the reverse complement.
TACGCACACACGACACAGACACACAGAGAGGATAAAACACAAAAACATCAATCAACGTGAACAATAAACAAACAACAAAGCCCTTCAACCGAGATAGTCAACAAAAATAAACCCACCGAATAAACAAATAAACCTTACAACTCGAGACACAAGCCAGCAACAAATCAGCCCCTAACTGAAACACACAACAACAAATAACCCTTAAACCAGCAGCCCCTGACCGAAACAAACAAAACGAAAAATAACCCTCAAACCAGCAGCCTAATTACCAAAAATCATCCTCCAAACCAGCAGCCTAATTATCGAAAATCGGCCCCCAAACCAGCAGTATAATTACCGAAAATCAGCCCCCAAAATAGCAGCCCAGAACCACCGAAACAGCAGCCAAAAAAAACAAAAACAGAAGCCCAAAAATAGTAAAATAGCAACCAGTAAACCAGCAAGCCAAAAACAACAAGCAGAAACAGCGAAACAGCGAGTAGAAGCAGTGAACTAGTGAACTAAAAAAACAGCAAACTTTAATCCTTCCGGCGACGGCATAACGTACTTCCGAGAAGCAACTTAAAAGGTAAGACCTGTGGGCACCCTTACTCTATTTATTTTTATAGTTCTGGACACGACATGCTTGACTGGACGTGAAATACGTCCAGCCGGGTATGCAAAGTCCTACATTAAAGACGACCAAATTCTTTGGTCGCATTTTCTTTCTTAGACATCTTGTTATAATTATTTTTTATCTATTTAATATTATTTATCATTTTATATATTCACCGTTATTTATTATTTCGCGTTTATTTTATTATTTATTTTTATTTAGTGTTATCTTATTTATTTATTCACTTTTACTGTTGTTTTATTATTTTGTATTTAGTCTTGTTATTTATCTTATCTTATTTTATTTTATTTTATTTTATTATTCCCCCTTTATTTTATTGGTTCATTATCTGCATATGTGTTTTTATGTTGTTTCATGTTTATTTGCTTTATTTACATTGCATTAATGATTACGTATGATATTATCCCTTGTGGTATATCAGATGGAAACCCAGACATAAATTTCGTAGCCGAATCCGAATGGACGGTAGTGCGGTCTGTACTTGGGATACAACTCCACGTACCACTTGGAAATACCCATATATGCGTGACTAACCCCTCATTTTGTTTACTGTTTATTTATTGGCGCTTTATTTGCTTTTAATTATTTTGATTCTTTTTATCGTACCTTGTATTTCTTAATTTAATTTTCTTTTATTTATATTTATGTTTATAGGTGTGCAATTTTTTGTGTTTATTTGAATTATCTGGCATGTGCTGCATAAGACTTGGTTATACCATTGTGTGAACCCGTCCATTATACTGGCATAAGTAAGGGACAATTCTGAACCCAACGGTTTGAGGTCTTCTCTTGCGAAGGGTGAGTGCGGCCTTAAATTGTTTCGAGTTCACACTGGGTGTTGACTCCTTTATTCTCCGGTTTAGTCCCCCGTGGGCTACTCTGTATTCTCTACGGATTGTGAGCCCAATAGTGTCGTGTTCACCGAACATCATAGGCATAGCGGTAAACCTCACTTCTCTCCAACAGATGGTGACTCCACTGGGGATAGAGAATCGGCCCCGAAAAAATACCTTGTAGTGTCTGTGGCTTTGTCTTTAGTTACCCAAGTCTCATATATTTTGCATACCCTTTTCACCCCGATGGTGTCATGTATCGTGAAGTCGCTTTCACTCAAGGCGGCGGATCATTATTTGGCGTCATCACTCGTTGGCACGTACCTAGGGTATAAAAAAGGTACGCTTACTGTTGGACAATTATGACCCATAGCGTCACTATTTGTAAAAGACATTGTGGTTTTTGTAAAAATTAACTATGTGATAATGGAAATTGCATTTTATCATTTTGTAATTTGATTACTTTAATATATAAATGATAAAAGTCCATATGATTAGTTCCGGATTACAAGATATGAGACAGTATCAATCCATAACGGTTTAATCATTAAATATCCCTAGTCATAGTATTATCGAGACTGGACATCAATAATGCAGAATAGACTAGTATTGCACTTGTGCGTGTTATGGAAGCGTAACGACATAGTTCTCATATATTTAAGTATTGGATACTTATGCAAGTGTGATAAGAGGTTGTGTTTACCGATGGTACGGAAACAACTTCGCTCTGGATAGACCCCTCGGAATCCCATTGGTAGTATGACTATGTGTCTCTGGGAATCCGTATCAGGGTAGGTGGATTTGGTCTTAACCTGAGACATACATTGCTAGTACTTGCGACAATCAATACGCTTTGGTTTTGGTCGTCCAGGACTTTAACAGGTTCTGTGTACGCCTCTTCTGGGTTTATTGAGAATCGTAGTGTATTGGATGTGATGTCAAGACGAAAGTATCACTTCAGTCATATGGAGATGATGATCACACAGGGATACAGAACTGGTGCTCTAATGTGTTGCAACCATCGGGATAATATGACTAGGTCATGATTACCCGATTAAAGAGACTAGTTGCTTGTGATCCGATATATGCTTCGTACGGGGTAGACACTATTCTAGTCCCAGGCCTAGCATGTGACATCTGATATTGGATCGTAATACGCAATACTACGTATACTATGCCTGACATAGATTATATATTCCTTTAAGAATATTTCTAGAGAATTGGGTAGGCACGATGCTTTGCAAGAAGCCAACCATGTCTCGTAAATAGGTAAAAATGTAGTACGAGGTACGTACGTGTTCGGATAGTCCGACGATCGGATTTACTGCCAATATATCCAGGGATCTCATGGGTCGCTTCCCAAAGATTCACCGATGACGTATGATTCGAACATAATTAATCTAAGATTAATTACGGAGAGATTTTATCTAGGATAAAATACTATTTGAAGAGAGATAATGATTAAGTTGGAATTAATCGGTAAAATAATATATTCGATATATTAAACGAAATTAGATTTCGACGCGGAATTAAAATTGGATTTTAATTCGGGCAAACGAATTAATTTAGAATTAATTCGCGAGCGATGTGAATAGTAATTATGCTAGGCATAATTATTTAATTAAATTTGATTTCATTACGTCGCAACGGAAAGTTCGTTAATACGGAATTAGCGAACCCGAGCCCGGGAGTGTTTGCGGGCCCACTCGGATTTTCAATTCAAGTGTGGCCCACATGTCACATCATAAGTCACATCACTTGTCACTTTAGTTAACTTTAAGGTGATGGGTTTTGGTGGGTTGGTGAAGACTTATTCTACACTCCAAGTGATGGCTTGATTGACTTAATACCAAATTTGGTATATCATTATTTTATTTTGGAAACCAAAATACAAGTCAACAAATATCACTTTCCACTCTTCTCTCCTAATTCATGTTTTTCACAAAACAAAATACTCTCTCCATTTTCTTTCTTCTTTGGCCGAAACAAGGAGGAAGAATATTGAAGATTTGTTGCAAATTTTCAAAGGTGCTAGCACATCAAAGAATCATTCAAGGTGATAGGGAAACCTATCCTTGAGCTTGGAATCTCAATACACAAAGCTTGGAGCTTGGATTCAAAAACAAAGTGGAAGCTTGGAGACTTCTCAAAGGCAAAAATTTTTGTTAACAACACCTCCAAAATCCGATCAAAGTGAGTATTATTCCGCAAATTCTTCTTTGAGTATTCACATGTTTCATTGCTTAAATGATCTTGGGACATCTTAGAAACCCAACAATGGTATCAGAGCCTATTTGAGCATGAAATTTGATTAGGGTTTATATACTAAAATTTGGGTAAATTTGATTTGAGCATGTTTTAATCAAATTGTTTGTTTGAGTATGCTTGAATGTTGAAAACTTGGAGTTATGCATGATCAATTTGAAGAAAATTGAATTGGATTAATTTTCCCCAAATGCTATGTGTTGGCCGAATACAATATAGCCCTAAGTTCATGGTATTTTTTGTTTTTTTTTTTAATCTTTGGATGAGTTGAAAGACGTGGATATATTGATTTAAGATTCAATCGGATTGAAATCGGAATCGGATATAAAATCCATACAAATGCCGTGAGCTTCAAAACATGGAATGAGATGATTTTTTGTTTCAATAATGTTGGACATGTATTGATGATGAATAAGCATGATTAATTGATTAAATTAATATTTTGGAAATGTTAATTTAGATAATTAATTAATGTAATACACTTTAATTAATTAAATTATGAAATTTGGAATTTTAGAATTTGATTAATTGGGCTTAATTTAGAATTGGCCTTATAATGTTGTATTTGGGCCTAATGGGCTTGGTTGGGCCAAGTTGGTTTATGTCAATTGGATTGGATCCAAATTGGGCCTAAACCATTCCATTAAGTCCAAATATGAAAAATGAGACTTTTATGTTTAATTGGGCCTAATGGGCCGAAATTGGTTTCTTGGCAAATAGGGTGATTCCTTAATTGGGCTTTGGTATTTGGGTTTGACCCATATTGACCAAAGTCCATGCCTTAAGAAATTAATTGAAAGCCCATTGGACTTTAATTAAATGACATTGGATGTTAATTGGGCTTTGAGACCCATTCAGATTAGATTTGGAATCTAAGTCTTAAAGGCGTATTTAAAAGTGTAGTTATTTAATTTGGAATTAAATATGGAATTAGTATTGAATACAAACTAAATTAGATTTAAATTGTAGTTCGATATAATTCAAGAATTCGTGCTTCAAGTACTTATTCTTAAACGAGTTGGACTCGCGCAAATCAAATCGTTGTTTGAACATTGGATGATCACTTTATTCAAAGATTAATTAATTGGGTTAGATTGATTGAATAACATGCTTTGTGTGAATACATGGATGTGTTGAATGAATAATGTATATCATATGGATATTAGAAGGGAAAATACAATTTTGGAAATTGTTGTAAATTTAGAATTTATTAAATTGGACCTGCGTGTCCAGCCTTATCTCTCGATTCTTTGTAATTCTCTTCTCACCTAATTCCCCTCAATGTTAATGAGGTTTCTTTAATTGTATTATGTAATTGGGTAGAAGTCAGAATAGTGCTAGTCGGGGAGAGGAAATAGAGTGATTTGTTCTAGGAAAAATCTGTGAGATATCCATCCGCATATCATTATTAATTTATTTACCGCGCCTTATTATGCTTTTAGAATGCATGTTTAAGGGTGTATGATGAGACCTAACAAAGATAATAAATTGGTTGCCAATTTACGTGAAAAACCTCGGGTACAATTAAATGTAATGATTACTATAGTCCAACTATATAATCAACTATAAATGATCGGTTACATTCAAATATAATGATTACTATAGTCCAACTATATAAACAACTACAAATGAAGTTGTTTGAATACAATCCAACTGTTTAAGGAAGCAATATTAAATATTAGTCCAACTAATATATTTATAACAACGATAAATAAAATAAAAGACCGCGTGTTGGCAAGTATCTAAACGAAATTGCAAATTTAATACTTGCCTCCCATTATTTTTCGGGGAGCCTCTAACCCTCTGTGGAGTACTCGGGAAACCTAGTTTCCTAGTGGGCTAAGATCCCGTTAAATAACACACAACCTTGACTTTGGCCAACAAGCTGTATGAAACTTAACTAGGTAGATCTCTAAGATCAATTGGATCTCATCCAATTCCTAGATCCAATAGGTGGACCTCCAAGTCCGAAACATATATCCAATATATGTAAATATATCTAATATATTTCTTAACATTTTTCCTCTAAATCAACCGAGCATTGGCTTTGGCTCAACAAGCTTAATGATTCTAGTTAAGCGCGACCCATTGACAATGGGAAAGCTTCGTAATCGAAGTCGATGAACAAGAAGTGACCTTGACTTTGGCCAACAAGTCACAACTGCCCAAGACATAAGATATGGAACAAAGCTTACACGGTTCAAACACATCCGCGATGGACAAAGGTCTTGACTTTGGCCAACAAACCAATGCCAATCTTGGATCTTGAGAGAGAACCACTCAATGGAAGGAAAAACGGTTAATATTATTTGATGGTTTTTCGCGTAAATTGGCAACCAATTTATTATCTTTGATTAGGTCTCATCATACACCCTTAAGCATGCATTCTAAAATTAAAATAAGGCGGGAATAAATTAATAACGATATACGGATGGATATATAATAAATTTGTTCCTAGAACAAATCTCTCCTTTCCTCTCTCCAGTTAGCATTATTCTTACTTCTACCCAATTACATAATACATTCAAGAAAACTCATTTACATTGAGGGGAATTGGTGAGAAGAGAAATACAAAGAGATAAAGAGATAATAGGCTGGACACACAAGTCCAATTTAATAAATTCTAAATTTATTACTACAATTTCCAAAATTACATTCACCTTTCTAATATCCATCTGATATACATTATTCATACAATACATCCAAATTATTCACAAAAAGCATGTTATCAATCAATCTAATCCAATTAATTAATCTTTGATTAATGACCATCCAATGTTCAAACAACGATTTGATTTGTGCGAGTCCAACTCGTTTAAGAATAAATACTCAAAGTAAGTATTCTTGAATTATATTGAACTACAATTTTAAGTCCAATTTAAATTGTATCCAATACTAATTCATATTTAATTTGAAATTAAATAATTACTCTTTTAATAGTGCCTTTTAGACTTGGATTCCAAATCAAATCCAATTGGGTCTCAAAGGCCCAATTAGTATCCAATACTATTCAATTAAAGTCCAATGGGCTTTCAATTAATTCTTTAGGCATGGGCTTTGGCCATTATAGATCAAACTCAAGATGCCAAGGCCAAATTAGGAATCACCCTATGCCACAAAACCAATTTAGGCCCAATTAAATTATTAAAGGCTCAATTTTCATATTTGGACTTTATGGAAATGGTTTTAGGCTCAATTGGATCCAATCCAATTGTCCTAAACCAAGCTTGGCCCAACCAAGCACATTAAGCCCAATTACAACAAATTAAATTATCCCATTATTCCAAATTACATATTAATTTAATTAAAGTGCAATTAACATAATTAATCAACTAATCTAATGTTTCCAAAATACTAATTAATCCAATTAATCATGCTCAACATTTCCAATTCATGTCCAACATAAATTGAAGCGAAATCAATCTACAACATGCTTAGGGGTTCACGGAAATCATCATGAAATAACATTCAATTCCGATTTCAATCCAATTAAACCAATAATTAATATTCATTTCATGCTTTAAACTCATCCAATAGCCTAAAATCAAAAAATAACCATGAACTACTCCTAGGGTAGTATTCGGCCATGTAAGGATTTTTGGGGATTTTTGATCTAATCAATTTATCACAAATCCAATGATATACAAATCCAATTCAACATCATCTAAACATAACCCAACAATCAATTTTGCATTTTCATGCTCCAAGCAAAAATACCCAAATTAAAGTTTATAAACCCTAGAAACAAATCATGCTTAGATCTCGCTCTGATACCATTGTTAGTGTTCCTAGAACATTCCAAGGATCTCTAAGTGATTTGTGTGTAAATAAATCAAAGAGAGTTGCGGAAATACTCACATTAATCGGATTAGTTTCAAGACTTTTCTTTATATTTCGGAAGCTCCAAGCTTTCTTTGTTGTTCCAAACTCAAGGGTGAGTTTCCCTATCACCTTCTTTTGACACCCTATGTGCTAGCACGAATAAATTTTGAAGAACAAAATGTTTTCCCATGGAGAGAGGCTCACGTTTTTTTCAAGTAAAGAGAGAGTGAATAGTGCATTTTTGATTTCCAAAATCTTATACAAAATGTTGACTTCCAAAGTTAACTTAAGTGTGTTGTGAAAGTTAAATGAATCACATTTAATAAAGCCAACCACCTCCATCACACTTATGACTACTTGATGTAAGTGTCAAGTTGATGTAAGTTGGTGGCCCCACTTTAAATTCAAAACTCAAGTGGGCTTGCTAAACACACTTCGAGCTCTGGTTCGTTTAATACGATTAAACGAATTTTCCGTTGCGACGTAATTAAATCTAATTTAATTAAATAATAATGCCTCATAAAATTATTACGAAAGTCGCTTGCGAATTAATTCATTCGCACAAATTAAAATCCAATTTTAATTCTGCATTGAAATCCAATTTCAATTAATGTATCTAATATATTATTTTAGCCCAATTAATTAAATAGTAAAATCTAATTTCACTATTAAATTCATTTTACCGATTAATTCCAAATTAATCGCGTTCTCTCCTCTCGACGAATTTAATCCCAGATAAATTCTCGATGCAATTAATCCTAGATCAATTCTTTCTCTGATAATTAATCCCATATTAATTCTTGCCATAATTAATCCCAGATTAATTTTCTCTCTCATAATTAATCCCAGATTAATTCTGTTTGAGTCAAATATCATCGGTGAATCTTTGGGAAGCAACCCAAGAGTTCTCTGGATATGTTGGCAGTAAATCCGGTCATCGGACTATCCGAAAACGTGCATACCCAGTACCACTTTCTTACCGATTTACAAGAAATGGTTGGTTTCTAGCAAAACACCATGCCTACCCAATTCTCCAGAAATATTCTTTAAATGAATATATAATCTTTATCAGGCGTAGTATACAGTGTATTGCGTATTACGATCCAGTATCGAATGCCACATGCTAGGCCTGGGGCTGGAATTGCGTTTGCCCCGTACGAAGTATATATCGGATCACTGGCAATTAGTCTCTATAATCGAATAATCATGACCTAGTCATATTATCCGGATGACTGCAGTACTTAAGAGTACCAGTTTCATATCCCTGCATGATCATCATCTCCATATGACTGAAGTGATACTTCCATCTTGACATCACACCCAACACACTATGATTCTCAGTATACCCAGAAGAGGCGTACACAGAACCTGTTAAAGCTCCGGACGACCAAAACCAAAGCATATTGATTGTCGTAAGTATTAGCGATGCAAGTCTCAAGTTAAGACCAAATACACCTATCTTGATTCGGATTCCCATAGACACATAGTCATATTACCAATGGAATTCCGAGGGGTCTATCCAGAGCGAAGCTATTCTCGTACCATCAGTAAATAGAACCTCCTATCACACTTGCATAAGTATTCAATACTTAAATATATGAGAACTATGACGTTACGCTTCCATAACGCGCACAAGTGCGATACTAGCCTATTCTGCATTATCGATATCTAGTCTCGATAATACTACGACTAGGGATATTTAATGATTAAACTGTTCATGGATTAATATTGTTTCATATCTTATTAATCTGGTACTAATCATGTGTACTTTTATCATTTATATATCTAAGTAATCCAATTACAAATGATAAAAGAGCAGTTTCCTTTGTCACATAGTTAATTTTGTACAAGAACATCATGTCCTTTACAAAATAGTGATGCTATGGGTCATAATTGTCCAACAACAAAGTTTCTTTTAAATCTCACTGGAAATTTTCAGTATCAGTGTTGTTCATAGTACAAGCTATTCCCTGCCAATAGCATCTCCCGGATTAAGGATGTTACAAATATGGTATCAGAGCATGGTCTAGGGAGTCTGTGACTGCAGTAGGGTGTATACATAGTATGTATAGGATACTAGTATGCGGGACACTACCTCTCTGGTATCCGATCCTCGAGTACGTCCTCAAGCCTTATAGACAAGTTAGTAAGCTTTTCCAGACTATTCGAACAGTATTCCTTATGAAAACAACTATACTCTAGATCCAAGTTGAAAACTTTCCTGTAGTTAACCTGGCTCTAATACCACCTTTGTAACATCCCCAATCCGGGAGATGCTACCAGAAAGGGAATAGGTCATATTATCCCCTAAGCCTATGAATTTATAAATATGAACAACACTTATACTTTTTCTTAATCCAAAATTTCATGTATGGGACCATTGCCCAACTAAACAACATAATATGCAAACTCACTATTAATAATTGTATACTCAATAACACTTGCTTTTACAACCTTATTGATATAAATTTTAACCTTATATAACGACCGACACCATACGAAAGACTGATACATGACTTCTCTTTGACTCTGATTGGACTCTCTCTCTTTAACTTGATCTGGTGGACTTCATACCCTAGTGACTGCCATCAGTATCCATCCTCCCGAGCTCATCCTCCGAGAATACCTGCAAAATAGAGAAACTATGAGTGGGGGCGTTAGACCGTTTGAACGATCCAAGTGAGTGGACAATTTAAAACCAAAACTGAAATACTATAATGAAAATGCTTGGTTCTAAAACCAAAGTCTTCCCAGGAAACAATCTTATATGAAAACTTTTTTCTTGTCTGAAAATTCTGAACTCTTTTTCTGAAAATCTTGTCTGAAAACTCTTTTGTAAAACTTATCTTTTCTGAAACTTTCCTTTCTAGAAAAATTCTCTCTGGAAACTATCTCTGAAAACTTTATATGAAAACTGTTTCTAAAAATTGAAATTTGTCCCCCCCACACACCTAAACTAGTGAACTTGAAGTGTTACGTATAGCCGTCCCCCAAGCCACTGAACTAGAGCCAAGACTGTAAATCCATGACATTGGGGCGTTACATATCGCCGTCCCCCAGAGCATGCCACTACCTATCCCTAAACTAGAGTCAAGAGTGAGGATCCATGCTACTACCTGACCTTGAAACTAGGATTTAGGGGCATCTGTCATCCCTAGTCCTGAACTAGGATTTGAGAGCGTTACGTATCGTCGTCCCCCTAGTCCTCTATAGGTGCATATGTCATCCGTCAATTCCATAAATCAAAGCTGAGGTGGGTTTTCCCCCATGCCTCCTAAAATTACAAAACTCATGATTTTTAAATCAAGTCTTTCTGAAGCATACTTTTCTTCAAAATATTTGGATGTAAATTTTTCTAACGTCCTATGTGCGAAACATAAGTCTTTACGTAAAAGAATATAAAAGAAAAGAAAAATCAACTAGAAAGAAAGTGTCCACTCATAGATTTTGGAATCTGGCTGGTATTGAATCCCTTCATCGAAAAATATTATGGTTCTTGAGAATAATCAATGATCGAAAACTTGATTAGCATACAAGTTGTAAAATAGGCTTCGGAACTTAGCTAAGCTTACTAAAACATCTATATGCTTTAACTACAAAGCTTATCATTCTTTTGCCTCGATGTAATGGATGTATACGAATTGATACGAGACCTATAAGACGGCCTCTAACACACTAGGGTAAAACTAAATCGAACTAAAATTGATTCGGGGAAGTTCTGTTCCTCGCTTCGTGACGCAATGTCTTACGAGTCGCGATGCTCACAATCCCATAAACGAGTGCCTGAAAATTTCCAGTGCATGTCGTGATGTTGACAAACCAGAGATGGATCTCATAAATTTCTCAGTACGCGTCGCCGTACTAGCCCTTGGGCTTTGCGACGCGAGCCTGTTTTCCTGGATTTAACCTTGCTTACTTAAGTATATCCTTCTCAATGCATCACCAACACTTCTATACTAAAACGAACACACAATCCACTCCTTCAAACTTCAACTTCACATATTCTATAGCATGTTATCATCATCAAACAATTCTATAATCTTTTTTTTCTAGTTTTAGCTCAACACTTAGAATTTTAAAATATCGGATGATTCATGATACAATTAATTTCCATGCTCATTTTCTTTCTAAATGCAATCTCTAGTATGCTACTAACACCAACATATCTTCATATCATCAAGATTTTATAATTCCAAATTTGGGTCAAAGTTCCCTTAAGTTATATTCCTTTGATTTCCTTCACTCATCAAGCTTCCCATGGTAGCTTTTCTTCTTCTTTATTTGATGAATGGTTATTTAGAACTTGCTTAATCTTCCTCTTTTCCTCTTTATTTTTCTTTCTTCCTTTTTCTTCTTCTTTCTCCATCTCACTCTTCTCACATTTCTTTTTTTTTAGATTTGGGAATATAACCCCTTATATATAATAGGGGTTAAATGGATAATTTGTAAAACTTTAAATAAATACGCTGGAAAAATTGAGAGAATTGGAGAATTCTCTAGATTCATCCCTAAGCACTATTTATCCAGATTTTTGACCTGCATTTTGAACCTATATCTGATTTGAATTTGAAAAAATATTCAACGCAGAAGTTGTAGGTCTCGATCTTATATTTCCTGGACATAAAATTCATAAAAATCAGAGTTTGTATGAGAACGTTATGACCAAAACTCCATGGGCTGTCCAGAGTGGAACATCGTATAATTTCGTATCGAAATTTCGAGGAATATACTGATAGTCCCCAAGGTCATTTCATGAGTACATACTTGCTCGAACATAATTTGTATCATGTATTATGCCTCTGAATTATAATAGTCGTCAGACTCTAGTAACGAACAAGTCGTCGAGGTTATCAGATGTTACAATACCCTTATGCTTATATTTTTGTTTAACCATTAAACGATTCGAATTAACTTATTTAATCCGATAAGGTATTATGAATAATCTGTATTATTCATAACTTGTTGCCCAAGTGCTCAACAAGTATACTTCATATTGTGGGACTCTATAAGTTTAGGTTTATCCATCACAGAATCAAATTTCGTGTCTATAATTCACCTACTCGTAAATTATGACGACCACAGATAATCTCGCTAAACTATGCAAGTCGAGGTCATTGCATGCATATAATCCCTCTGTCACAGGCTATCCATATTATATCGGGGATATAGATAGGATCATCAAATCCCTAAGGTATGATATAGTCGACTTTCAAATTTATGATCTCTAAATAACACTCGTAACTCGCTTCTGAAGTATACCATGGCCATGGATTTACTAGATCGCAAATACGTATATGATACATATACCATGTACACAAGACTGACAGATTATATCTAACACTCACAGAATATCAATAGCATGAGTCCACACCCAACGAGCAGGTAGAGGGTTAATCTAAATAGATCGGTGATATGAATGCCATTAAAGTGTGGATGATGTATCATATATCCACAGTTGTATCGCAAGTGCAAAGACCACTATGCTACTTCCTATTAATGTTGGTTTACCATATAATAGGAAATCTTCGGTGAGTCGTTCAGTGTTTATCAAATAAACACCTACATATCTATACGAGTCTCCCAAGACTCATGGTTCATTGGGATAAACCATCGAACCAAGTCCCGATATACGACATGTATTGGTCTTAGCGGATTTTACTAACTGACCCGTGTTAGTAAATCTTGACCAAGAACTTTATTTGAGAATATACTAAATATAGTGACATTTCCCAATATGAATTACAAAGTACGTTGTAACTACGCACTATATTGTAAATCCTAGGGTCTTTCTCGAATATATACATATCACTAAATCAGATTTAGTTTCAATTTAATCATAATTAGATCGAATAAGTATATAAAAACAAGAGGTGTAACCATATATAAGTAATATTATGGAAAACTCTATTGTTCATATTCATGAATCAGACATAAATATAATCCAGATTGGCTCTCCGAGCACCAACCCTAACAAATTTATCATATCCAAGAATGAAGAACAATTGAAGGGTTAACTTCTATCTATAGTTAAAGGGTAAGGGATCGAGGTAAGATTTTGATACCAATTGAAAATTACGATAATGTTCTGACCCTTGTACACCCTTGTGCATCTAGGAGTAAACAGTGGAAATTATAATCTAATTATACTAAATAAGACAAGTCCTAGATTAATATTTCTATAGCTAAGAACATACACCCTTATGTCAATTAAAAAAAACTCTTATTATAAGTAATAAATAAAGTGGTGAAAAGTAATTAAAAAGCAATCAAATAACATTAGATTTGTGCACGAAGTGGAAAACTTTTTACATAGAAAAACCACTCCAAGTATAGGTTACCATCTGAATTCACTATAAAGAGAAACTCACAGTGATAATTAAAAGAAATATAGTAAAACCTTTGCTAACTCATTAACCTCAACTGTAATAACCTCGAGGCTGTACCAACCAACCTTCTTGTAACACCCCGGCAGAGGCAGGATGCTACCGGCAGGAGACAGAATTGACCCATCCCAAAAAGCCTCTAAATTTATGAAAATCTGGCATGAAGTATCCTAAAATGGGACAACCTGGTGTTAGGTTTTTTAGGAGGCAAATCAGGATAACGCAGCGGAACGTGGAAAATCAAAATTTTCCAATTTCAATATTTTTTTGGGAAATTAAATTAAAATTATTTATTCTAATTACTCAATACTTAAAAACTGAAATTTTTACCCAAAAACCCAGATTTTAACTTAATTGCCATGAGATCCCAAACTTTTACATTTTGATCATTTTAGGCCTAATTTGTCAAATACAAATTTAAGTGATATCAAATCACTGCCAAAATGATTTATACATGTTCAATACATCAAAATATAAGTTGCAACAAATAAAATCCCAATTTTTTCAAATTGTCGAGAGGTGCCCTGAATTTTTTAGATTTTGCATTTTGTTCTAATCTTGTTCAAAACAACATTAGATGATATCTAATCAACACCAAATTAAATATACATAATATATACATCATTATATAACATATATATAAAAATCCCCAAATTTGAAAAAGGCCAAGAACCATAATTTTTCAAATTAGTCCAATTAATAAATTAACCAAAAATTCACAAATCTAATATTTTAATCAAGTCTCTACAATACCAAACAAGTCTCACCACTTTGAAATAACTCTAGAAAAACTCTATGTCATCAATAAGTGGCCTAAAAACTCTAGAATGGCAACATGGTCATCAAATGACCAAAAGAATGCTTAATAACTCATTACAAGCTTTCTTTCAACATCATACATGCAAACACCCATCATCCATGCTTCCAACCATCAAAAACACAAACAAAAAAGAGTGGAAAACTTAAGAACTACACATGTTATAGCCAAGAATAAAATGAACAAATTTCTCTCTAATAGGTAGTTGGAAATACTTTCTTAAATCCAAGCAACATTTGATTTACTTCTTGTTTCTTATCTTTTTCTCAAAACTTTGTTTTGTTTATATTTTGGAGGCTTGAACTTATTTTAAGCAAATGAAAAATATAACACTTTATATATCTAGGTCAAGTGGCCGAATTTTTCTTTTTGAGGAAAAAATACAAGATATTTTTATTTTAAAACAATTTTAAAGAAGTCAAATGCCATTTGATAACCTTTATTATTAATGTAAAAGTCAACATTTTATACTTTAATCATTTCCTTACTTTATCATAATGGTAAATATTTATATTTTAATTGCTTTAATCATTTAATAATTAAATAATTAATTAATTACAAATATCTCAAATATATGTATTATATTTACTTTAAATATCTCAAATACATATATTAATGATATATGTCAAATATCAAAATTTGACATTTAATTAATGTGTATTTAATAAAAATCATATATTATATACAAATACACATGAATTAGGAAATGACCAAAAGGTACATTTTCATGTACCTTTCGTTTAACTGTTAACCGATTTATAAATAATCACTATTATTCATAAAAGTTGCCATAGTGCTCTACGAGTATATTTCATTAGTGAGACTCTCTAGGTTCAGGGATATCCATCACGAAATCCAATTTCATGTCCATAATCTACCCACTTGTAAATTATGATGAACACGGATAAACTCACTGAACCATACAAGTCGAGGTCATTACATACGTATAATCCCCCCGTCACAGGTATCCGGATTATTCCAGAGATATAGATATAAACGTCAAATCCCTATAAATATAATCACGTCGATGTTTCTATTAGGAATCTCTAAATAACACTTAGAACTCATTTGTACAATGTACCACAGGCCCATGGATTTAACAGATTGTTAATTCCATATTGAATACCTATACTCTGAGGATCAGTCCACATCCAACGGACAAGCAGAGGTCTGGCCTTAATAGGTCGGTGACATGACTGCCATCAAAGTGTGGAGGATTTCTCATATATCCACTGTGTTATCTCAAGTCAAAGAATCACTATGCTACTCAACCTAAGAAGATTCTTATTGACGTTGGTATAGTATCTATTAAGAATCTTCGGTGAGTCATTCAGTGTTTATCCGCTATAAATACCTACATGTCTATACGAGTCTCCAAGACTCATGGTTCATTGAGAAACCATTGGAATCCAAGATTCCAGTATACGACATGTACCAGTCTCAATGGGTTTAATTTACTGAAAAAGTAGTGTAAACCTTGACCAGGAACTATCTAAGAATGACAACGTCATGATATAACTCAATGTCAGTTGCGACGCTTTTGCAACAGTATCATAACTAATCATTCTAAGGTCAATTACGTTTTTACCATATATAAAGAGATATTATATAATAGAAAGTGTTTATTTTATTCATAATAAAATATTTACATAAGTATTTATAGGGAAATACATAAGAAAATTGGCAATCTGACCACCAACCCTATAAAATTCCCCCACTTGCTCTAGTGCCAATATCGATTGTATCTCATGCCCATCGACTCCACATGTTTATCAAATAACTTCGTAGGAATGGCCTTTGTAAGCGGGTCTGCTATATTATCTTCACTCGATACCTTACACACGATAATGTCCCCTCGCGACCCGATCGCTCGAGTAATGTGGTACTTTCGTTCTACATACTTCGACTTCTGATACGTCATTGGTTCATTTGCTTGCACAATGGCTCCAGTATTATCACAGTATAACGGAATCTGATTCTCGATACTTGGGACTACTCTCAATTTTGTGATAAATTTCCTAACCCATATAGCTTCCTTTACAGCTTAAGAAGCTGTAATATATTCCGCCTTTCTGGTGGAATCACTTGTTCACCCTTATTTGGAACGCTTCTAAAAAACTGCACATCCGTTAAGGGTAAAGACGAATCCTGATATAGACTTTCTATCATAGAGATCCGATTAGAAATTGAAATCCATATACTTATTAACTTGCAATTCATTTCCTTCATACATTATAAACTTATCGTTAGTAACTTTAAGATACTTGAGGATATGTTTAATGGCCATCCAAAGGTCATTACCTGGATTGGACTAATATCTGCTGGTCATACTAACTACGAAGCTGATATCAGGTCTTGTACATAACATGGCATACATGATGCTGCCCAAATACGAAGCTTAAGGCTAATCAGACATTCTAATCTTCTCATCTTCTATTTGTGGTCACATCTTTTTTGAAAGATGTAAGCCAGATCTGAATGATATGTTTGCTGTCTTATAGTTACCAAAATTATATCGTTCTAATATCTTATCTATGTACGTTGATTGAGATAACCCAATAAGCTTCATTTCTCTATCTCTATAGAGTTTAATGCATAAGACATAAGAAACTTCACATAGGCCCTTCATGGAGAAATTCTTACACGGGTAAGCTTTGAATCCTTGCATCATCCCGATATCATTCCCAGTGATCAGAATGTCGTCAACATAGAGAACTAAAAATACCACCATACTCCCACTGGCTTTCTTATACACAAAGGATTCTTCCGAATTCTTGATAAAATCAGACAATCTGATTATCTCATCGAATCAAATTCGTGAAGCTTTTTTAAGTATATACATGGACTTTTTAAGCTTACATACCATGCCTGAGTTCTCGCTGCATGCAAAACCCTCCGGCTATTCCATATAGATTTCTTCATCATGAAATCCATTTAGAAAAGCCATTTTGACATCCATTAATCAAATCTCATAATCATGGTAAATGGTAATAGACAATAAAATCCTTATAGACTTTAGCATCTTAACTGGAAAAATAATTTCATCGTAGTTGACACCAGGTCGCTGCATGTAACCTTTAGCTACTAGTCAGGCCTTAAAAATTTCAAACTTTCTGTCAGGGTCGCGCTTCCTTTTATAAAACCATTTACAACTGATAGGAACAATTTCTTCAGGAAGCGGAACCAAGTTCCAAACTTGATTCCCATGCAATGAGTCTAACTCGGATTTCATGGCGTCTTGCCACTTCACGGAGTCGATGTTGAACATCGATTCTCTATAGGTAAAAGGGTCAGTCTCTTCAACTAATAAAACATGAGACTCTTTTCTTGTATCAAATACAAGCGTTCAAGACGTCTAGATACCCTTTGTGACCTACGGAGTGTGTGTGTCGAAGGTTCTTCATCTATGTGAACTTCAAGTACCTCCGTTGGTTCGTTGGATTCAGTTTGTACTTCATCAAGTTCAACCTGTCTGTGATTACCTCTTTCAGACAAAAATTTTACTTCTAGAAATTTTTTGAAGCGAGCTACGAACACATTTTGATGCTCGGTATCATAGAATAAATATCCTTTCATATTTGAAGGATATCCAACAAACCTAAAATTTTACCCTCGAGGAAAAAGCTTATTCTACTGAGCCACCCTGACGTATGCAAGACAACCCCAAATCTTAATATAATTAAGATTCGGTTTCCTACCAGTCCATATCTCATACGAATTCATAGGAACAACTTTGGAAGGAATCTTATTTAAAAGATGTGTGGTAGTTAAAAGAGCATAACCTCATAAGTAATATGTCAAATCTGTAAAACTCAACATTGATCGGACCTTATCCAGTAATGTCTGATTTCTCATCGCTGACACTCCATTATTTTGTGGAGTACCAGGAGGAGTATATTGAGTGAGAATCTCATTCTCCTTTAAATAATCAGTGAACTCTCCACTCATATTTTCACCACCTCGATCAGATCGAAGACATTTAATATATTGTCCAGTTTGTTTTTCTACTTCATTTTGGAATTCTTTGAACTTTTCAAAGGTTTCCAATTTATGTTTCATCATATAAACATAACTGTACCGTTACATATCATCGGTATAGGGTAAATCTATAAAACTCAACATTGATCGGACCATATCCAAAAATGTCTGATTTCTCCTCTCTGACACTCCATTATATTGTGGAGTACCAGGAGGAGTATATTGAGCGAGAATCTCATTCTCTTCATTGGTAAATGTAATGAAGTATGAAAAACCATTGTCTGCAGTCTGACACATAGGACCACATACATCATAATATACAAGTTCAAATAAGTTAGTGGCACGTGTCCCACACCCGAAAATGTGGCTTTGGTCATTTTACCCCAAATACAAGATTCATAGGTTGGATAAGGTTCAATTGTGAGAATCAAAATCAAACCATTCCTAACCAACTGGGTTACGCGTTTCACGCCTATATGACTGAAAGTGAGATCCGGAATCAAACCATCCCTAACCAACTGGGTTAGGCTTTTCACACCTATATGACTTAACATCTTATGCCAAAGTTCAGTATTATTTGTTTCAAATAATTTACGTTTATTAATTCCAGTATTCAAAATATCTCGAGAGATGTGAAAAATATAATGACCATGCTCATTTGGACAACAAATGATCTGAATATTATTTCTATCATATAAATACAAGGAACAATGCTTAATATTTACTTGATAGCCCCTGGTACAACATAGTAGTCATTTAGCAAAACTCTCCCACTAGGTAAGGAGATCTCACATAAGCCCACTGCAATCGCATCTAGAGAGTCACCACTCCCGAATCGTAACTGCATCTCTCCAAATTTCAACTGTCTAGTTTCCTTCAGCACCTACAACGAATTGCAAATGTGAACAGGACAAGCAGAATCTAAAATCCAACTAGATGTGCCAGCTTCATAAGCTAATGAGATATCAATAACGAGAAAAATAAAAGTACCTAATGTCAATGCTCTTTCCCTCATGATCTAGCAGTGATAGAATTTATCTTCATAAGCTCTCTTGGGCTTCGCTACCTTAGCTTACGGAGGAATATTGAAACTTTTCTTCGTCTTTCCTTTCCTCTTCTTCCCCTTTAATTTGGAGTGGGAGGAAGCGGAAAGTGAAGTGGGTTTCGGAAGGCGAATCGGCACTCCATTCTTCAAATCCTCCTCCATTGTGAGAAGCATCATATGCAACTTACGGTAATTGCAGTGAATCCCGTTCATGTTGAAGTACATGACAAACTAGCGATATGACGTCGGAAGCAAACCAAGTACTACACTCCGTCCTAGAGTATCATTGTGAGGGAAATCACTGCGCCTCAATTGCTTGATGAAATCGATCAAATGAAGTACATGTGTGCTCATAGCCTGTCCCTCGTTATGTTTAAAATGGGACAGTTCCATTACTACTCTATGAACCACAGACTGTTCTTGGTTCATGAACGATTCACGGAGTTGTGTCATCATGCTATAAGCATCAGGCATCTTAAAATATTACCTCTTCAGCTTAGAAGATAGAGAACTGAGAATAAATGATTTAACCCTTAAATAATCATCTTTCCATTTCTGGAAAGTCTCAATCTCTTCTGGCGATGCATCAACAAATATAACAAGGAGTAATGGACCTTCCAAAATATATCCCAGTTTCTTGGATTCGGGCTCAAATCCATATCCCAGTCTGTAAAGTTCTCAGCGCCCTTGGGCTTATGCATACGAGCAAATAGGTTGTTTGAAGGTGCCGCCATCGCAGATCTATCAAATAGATAGCGAATAAATGATTATCAGACAAAACAGTTTCATATAATATTATAAAGCATTAAATAGATTATGAATTTTTAATGTAAAAAGGCTTTTCCCATTATTTCATGCAAAACTGTAATCCCCAAACAGAATATATAAAAAACTATAATCAAATTAAATACAATAGTGAAAAGTGGACCCCATGAATATATTTCATCTCACAGCTTTGGCATGTTCTCGCTTACGTATATTCATTAGGTAGACAATTAATTGTCAATCACTCACCAGTGGGTCTTGGATTCAGGTCCTGATCGTTTCATGTTATGACAGCTTTGGTACGTTCACAAGAAGACATATCAAGATTAAACTTGTCAATGATAAATTCAAGATACTTGCATAACCCTGGCAGCCTTGGGAGGTTCAGGATTCCACTTTCGCTTGAATTTACCTAATATCAAAAATATATCTGGTACAGATAAATTCCTACCGGCTATATCCTCATAACTTTGGCACGTTATCAGATATAGACATAGATTATTTATCCATAAGCAGTATTGACAAGATGGACCAAATACAATTCATCAAATACATATTAAAAATAAAACCTTATTTACAAATAGGGATTTTCCGCAAAAGATGCTATTTACTTTGTTTAATCAAATTAAATAAACACATGCATGCAAAAAGTAAAGATTAGATTAAACATTAAATTTATAGGCTTAATCATATAAAGTGTTCAGAATCAGACTCACTTTGATACCATTTTGTTGGGTTTTTAGGGGGCAAACCTAGGTACCGTAGTGGAATATGGAAAATCAAAATTTTCCGATTTCAATAATTTTTCTTGGGTAATTAAAATAAACTTATTTATTCTAATTACTCAATACTTAAAAATTGAAATTTTTACCCAAAAAATTATACATTTTAATCCTAATTTATCAAATACAAATTTAAGTGATTTCAAATCACTCCCAAAATGATTTATACATGTCCAATACATCAAAATACAAGTTGCAAATACTTTCTTATCAAAATACATCAAAAGCCAAGAATAAAATGAACAAATTTCCCTCTAATTGGTAGTTGGAAATACTTTCTTAAATCCAAGCAACATTTGGTTTACTTCTTGTTTCTTATCTTTTTCTCTCAACTTTGTTTTGTTTATATTTTGGAGGCTTGAACTTGTTTTAAGCAAATGAAAAATATAACACTTTATATATCTAGGTCAAGTGACCGGAATTTTCTTAAGGAAAAAATACAAGATATTTTCATTTTAAAATAATTTTAAAGAAGCCAAATGCCATTTAATAACCTTTATTATTAATATAAAAGTTAACATTTTACACTTTAATTATTTTCGTACTTTATCATAATGGTAGATATTTATATTTTAATTACTTTAATAATTTAATAATTAAATAATTAAATAAATAATTAAATAATTAAATACAAATATCTCAAATATATGTATTATATTTACTTTAAATATCTCAAATACAAATATTAATGATATATGTCAAATATCATAATTTGATATTTAATTAATGTGTATTTAATAAAAATTATATATTAAATACAAATACATATTAATTAGGAAATGACCAAAAGGTCCCTTTGTATGTATCTTTCGTTTAATCTTTAAACGATTTATAAATAATCAATATTATTCATAAAAGTTGTTTTAGTGCTTTACGAGTATATTTCATTAGTGAAACTCTCTAGGTTCAGGCATATCTGTCACGAAATTCAATTTCGTGTCCATAGTCTACCCACCCGTAAATTATGACGAACACGGATAAATTCACTGAACCATACAGGTCGTGGTCATTGCATACGTATAATCCTTTCGTCACAAGTATCCGGATTATTCCAGAGATATGGATATAAATGCCAAATCTCTATAAATATAATCATGTAGATGTTTCTATTTGCAATCTCTTAATAACACTTAGAACTCGCTTCTACAGTATAACCCGGGCCAATGGATTTAAAGGATTGCTAATTCCATATTGAATACCTATGCTTTGTACACAGAGCTGATGAATTCTATCTTGACACACAGAGGATATCCTGAGGATCATTCCACACCCAACGGATAGGCGGAGGTCTGACCTTAATCGGTCGACAGAGGATATCCTGAGGATCAGTCCACACCCAACGGATAGGCGGAGGTCTAACCATAATAGGTCGGTGACGTGACTGCCATCAAAGTATGGAGGATATCTTATATATCCCCTATAGTATCTCAAGTGAAAGAATCATTATGCTACTCAACCCGAGAAGATTCTTATTAAGTTGGTGTAGCATCTATTAAGAATATTTGGTGAGTCGTCAGTGTTTATCACTATAAACACCTACATGTCTATACGAGTCTTTAAGACTCATAGTTCATTGAGAAACCATTGGAATCCAAAATTCCAGTATAAGACATGAACCAGTCTCAACTAGTTTACTTTACTGACAAAGTCGAGTAAACTTTGACCAAGAAATGGCTAAGAATGACAACGTCATGATACAACTTAATGTCAGTTGCATCGCTTTTGCAACAATATCATAACTAATCATTCTAAGGTCAATTACGTCTTTACCATATATAAAGATATGTTATATAATAGAAAGTGTTTATTTTATTCATAATAAAATATTTACATAAGTATTTAATGGGAAATACATAAGAAAATTGGCGTTTTTAGTATTAGGGTTATTGCTCGGAGTGCCAATCCAGATCGTATTTATGTTTGATTATGAATACGAACAATTTTCTTTTCCATAATATTACTTATTTATGGTAGTACTTCTTGCTTTTATATACAAATTCGATCTAATTACGATTAGATTGAAACTAAATATGATTTATGATATGTATATATTAGACAAAGACCCGATAATATATAATGTAGTGCACAGTTACAAAGTAGTTTGCAATTGACATTGGAAAGTGACACTACTAGAAGTATATTATCAAATAAAATTCCTAGTCAAGATTTACTAACACGAGTCGGTTAGTAAAATTCGCTGAGACCAGTACACGTCATATATCGAGACTTAATCCGATGGTTTATCCCAATGAACCATGATTTTGGGGAGACTCATATAGACGGGTAGGTGTTTATATTGGATAAATACTAAACGACTCATCGAAGATTTCCTAATAGATGGTACACCAACGTCAATAGGAATCTTCTCGGGTCAAGTGAGCATAGTGATCATTCGACTTGAGATACCACAGTGGATGTATGTGGTATCCTCTATACTTTGATGGCCGTCACATCACCGATCTATTTAGATAAGACCTCCACCTGTTCGTTGGGTGTGGACAGATCCTCAGGGTGTCCTATGTGTGTCAAGATAGGATCTGTCAGTTCTGTGTTCAGATCATAGGTAGTCTATATATGATTCGCAATCGGATAAAAAACCATGGGCCCGTGGTACACTTTAGAAGTAAGTTATAAGTGTTCTTTTAGAGATTGATAATAGTGACGTTGACAAGATTATCCCTTTAGAGATTTGACGTTTACATCTATATCTCTAGGATATATCTGGATACCTGTGATAGAGGAATTAGACATATGCCATGACCTCGACCTATATGATTCAGCGAGTTTATCCGTGGTCGTCATAATTTACGGGTGGGTAGATTATGGACACGAAATTGGATTTTGTTACAGATATGCCTGAATCCAGAGAGTCTCACTAATGAAACATACTCGTAGAGCATTAGGACAACTATTATAAATAATATTGATTATTTATAAATCGTTTAATGGTTAAACGAAAAGATACATGCATATGGCAATTCGATCATTACCAAGTTAATGTGTATTTGGATTAAACACTAGATTTTATTAAATACAGATTAATTTTTGGTCAAATAAATTATTTGACACATATTCCAAATATATGTATTATGGAATATTTAAAGTAAATGTGATATATGTATTTAGATATTTGCATTAAGTAATTATCTAATTATTTAATTTTTAAATAATTAGAATAATTAAATACATTTATATTTATCATCATTATGCTTTTAAATGGAAAAATATAATTGGTGCACATGTATTTTACTTTTTGGAGAAGGTAGCAAAATTGAATTTGGCTTCTTTAATATTAATTAAAAATTACCAAATTTTTATTTCCAAAAATGCCCAATTTTGTTCCTAGCCCTACATATATAAGGGTTTCTTTTTCATTTGCAATTTTGTGTGTTAAGCTTCCAAAAATATAACAAAAGTGAGTTGAGAGAAAAAGGTGAAGAAAAGAAGAAGATTTGAAGAAAACTTAAACTTTTGTAAGTTTTTTCAATTCCTTTTCAACTAGAAAAATGTTTCTAGGGTTCCAAGCTTTAACATATGATGTTTGGTTATTTCTCTACTCTTTTAGTTTTTTAATATGATGGTTGGAAGCATGAATGAAAGATGTATGCATGTATATAAACAAAGTTTGCTTATTAATGGTTAATGAGCACACTTTTGGTCATTAGATAATTTAGTTGCCATTCTTGTAACATCCCCGATCCAGGAGATGCTACCAGCAGGGGATAGCCATACTAACCCCATAAGCCTCTGACTATCTAACCATATCAGATACAAATACACTTTTCTCTATTTGATTATATTTTGTATGGGACCGTAGCCCAACTCAAAGCACAGAAAACAAACTCAATATTAATTACTGTACTTAGCAACAGTTGTTCTTACAATGACTACACACAAAAAATAACTAATAGAAGACTCATACTTGACTCTGACTGGACTCTCACTCTATTTCTGACTCGTACTGGTGGACTTCATCCCTAGTGACTGCATCAGTATCCGTCCTCCCGAGCTCATCCTTCGAGAATACCTGTAAGAACATAAAACTGGGAGTGGGGTTAGATCGTTGTACGATCTAAGTGAGTGGACTATAAAATTGAGATGCTGCAATAAAATCATTTAATTCTGAAATCAAAATCTGAAACTCTTTTTCTGAAAACTTCATCTGAAATCTCTTTTATAAAACCTATCTTCCTGAAAACTACTTTCTTGAAAACTATTTCTGAAAAATGGTTTACTGAAAAATCTGATCGCTATGAACTGCTTTGTATCTGAAAACCTTAACGTATGAGGGCGTTACGTATCGCCATCCCCCCATACGCCTAACTGGAGCCAGCAGTGCAAATCCATGACTTTAGGGCGTTACGTATCGCCGTCCCCGAAAGCATGCCACTATTGTCCCTGAAAATGGTGGTCTTGGAGCGTTACGTATTGCTGTCCCCCAAGCCACAAATTAGAACTGAGGGTGCGGATCTATGCTACAACCCAAGCTCTAAAACTGTGGTCTAGGGGCGTTACGTATCGTCATCCCCCTAGCTCTGAACTAGGATCTGAGGGCTTTACGTATCGCCATCCCCTAAGTCCTCCACATTTGCACATGTCTCTCTCCATCAATTCCATCTCTGTATAAGTTACATATTGGGGTGGGTTTTTTCCCCATGCCCTAAAAACATAAAACTTATGCTGAAGACATCTATTTTCTAAATTATTTCTCAAAACTTGTCAAATCATAAATGATACAAAAACAAAATTAGCTAATGCCCTATTTGTAGAAAATGCAAGTCTGATATTTAAAAACTTAATAAATTCAGTTCGAGAAAAGAGGTACACTCACAGTTTTGGAATCTGGCTGGCACTGGATCTCTTGTCGAAGGAAATTGCGGTTCCTATAGATAATCTATGATCGGGAACTTAATTAGTATGAAAGTTATAAAAATGAATATCGGAATTTAGCTAAGCTGAATGGTGCATCAACATATTTTTTTCTATAAGGCTTATCGTGCTTATATATCGGTGTAAGGTATACATACGAACTAATATGAGATCAATAAGGCGGCATCAAGCATACTAGGAAGGAACATGGATGGCTTAAAACTGATTTAGGCCACATTTTGTACTCGCGTGGCGATGCAGGCCAAGGCGCGTCGCGACATGCATGAACCAGAGGCTTGCCCAAATTTTACTCTTTCGCGTCGCGACGCAAAACCCTCCAGTGTCGCGACACGCAGCAGTTACCAGGTTTCTGTTTTTCTTCTTCAATTCCAATCTATCCAAATCCACAATCCTTTCATTCCCATACTAAAACCAATGTTCAATACATCATATCCTCTCAATATTTCATAACTACATCACCATCTAATCAACAACCAACTTCCAATCTATCCCATTTAATCCATAAGATTAAACCCATTTTATCACTTTAATCTCACTAACTCAAAATTTAGGGATTTCACTCAATTCCCACACATGTCATGTTATTAAAAGCAATTTCTAACATGCTTCTATCATCCATCCAATATTAAAAACCAACAATCAATAATTAGGTCACGGGCTCTTGCCTCTTATTGTGTGTTTTCTATATCTTTCAAGGTCCCATAGATGTCATTCTTCTTGTCTCTACCTTCTTCTCTCATTCTTCTTTTCTTCTCTTCATTTTCTTCTTTCTTCTCTCTTCTTCTTCTTTTTTTTTCTTCTTCTTCCTTCCTCATCCCACATCTCTTTCCTTATTTTTGTTTCAAAATTTGTGATTTGTGAATAGTGCACCCCTTATATAGTTGGCCCTAAAAAAATAGAATAGTGTAGAAATTTGTGGATTTTACTAGAATGTCCTCGATTACTATTCATCTGAAATATTGATATTTGTTTTCGACTCACTTCTGCTCCGAATTTGGAAAAATGTTCAATGTGAAATTTATAGATTTCGATCTTAGCTTTTTGAGATATAAAATTCATAAAAATCAGAGTTCGTACGAGAAAGTTATGGCCCAAATATTATGGGCTGTCCTGAGTGATACATTATATACTCATATTGAAATTCCGGGGAATTAATTGATCATCCCTCAAAGCCGTACCAGGGGTGTATATATGCCCGGAAATAAATTTATATTACGTATCCTCGTCCTATGATGTACAGTGCTACGGTCAACAATAGTCAAAACCACCGGTTGTTACAAATTCTCCCCCCACAAATAGGATTCGTCCTCGAATCCTTTCTAGGGTCTAACTCGTGGGTTTGTCTTGGTTCAAGATTTTCTTATCTTATTTATCTTCCTCTCCACTACTGATAAGCCAGTATGTTACCCATGTTTTCTTTTTGGGTTTAAAAGTTTTTAGGAAGCTCTTGTCATAATAAAACTATTCTTACATGTCAATGAAAGCTTATTTCTAAGCCTCTAACTATATTTGACCTTTTCTTTTTCAACGATCCAAGTGAATTTTTTATTCCAAGATTTTTTGCTATGATCGTGGCCTGCAGCCCAACTTATCATAGTCCTTTTTTGGTTCGAAACCTCTATACTTCCAAATCTTAGCCGACTATTTGATCTTTTTTTTCTTTTCTTCTTTCTAAGTCCTTGTTTACTTATGAGTTTTTTTCTTCGGGTTTCCCAATATATATCCATTTATAGGTTTATGACTCCTTAGCTTATAACTGTATATCATGTACTCATATTGTTAATCACTTAACTTGATCAGATTCTTAGTAGTTGGTACCTCTGACTTTTACTAAAATACGGATGTCTTCATACTGTACTCAATACTCTTTTTACTCCACTTGTCCAACTTGATCTTAATATTCTTTGTCAACACTGAGGTACTTACTTCTCTATATTGCCCTTGCTAATCTTCATCTGCTTATAATATTTCCTAAGGTTTCTTAGTTTAGTATTATTGTCTACCAATGATGCTTGTACTAAAATCGTTACTTCTGGGTGATTTCTTAGTGGTCTTACCTCAATTGGCTATAGTTTCAAACTTAAACATGTGCACCCCGGTGCTCAACCGTATTTCCATTGACGCTAGCGTTTTGGTTTTGGCTTGAGTCTATGTCATTTTTGTTCTTCACTTCCATTGCTACTAAAGAAAACTTATTTTACATATCCTAGTGCCGTCAACGATCGTTACTTAAATACATGCCATTTTACTAAACTATGAGGACATAACTACCATACTAATTGTAACATTGCAATAATTTACCTTCTCGATTCCGTACTACACCACAATCTACTAAAACATCCTCTATCCGTGATCTAAACTGATACTAGGAAATCTTATTGTCTCATTCTTTTATTTCTGCTTCCAAATCTCGTGCTTGCTGACCTTTTTCATTTACTTTCCTGCTTTGTTCTGTAACTAAAACTCCTACAATCTATATCCATGTCTCCTTACTCGAAAGATATCGTGTCTTATAAATCTTTATTTACTTGTAACGATGTTCTCTCGCTCTCTCTCTCTCTCTATTGTTCCATCTAGATAACTTCTCCTTTATATCCCTCACTTGGAACTACTCTTTCTTTAGTCTGTTCTTGTACTGTATCTAAAGGTTCTCTGTTTCGATCTCTTTCTCCACCTATCTTCTTGTATCTGGAAATATCTAGAGTCGAACATCGAAGTTTATTATTTCAAATCCCTTATCTGGAAATATCCAGAGTCGAACCTTCGATGCTTTTAAATGGCAAAATATAATTGGTGAACATGTATTTTACTTTTTGGAAAAAGTAGAAAAATTGAATTTGGCTTCTTTAATATTGATTAAAATTACAAAATTTTTATTTCCAAAAATGCCCAATTTCGTTCCTAGCCCTACATATATAATGGTTTCTTTATTCATTTTCAATTTTGTGTGTTAAGCTTCCAAAAATATTACAAAAGAGAGTTAAGAGAAAAAGGTGAAGAAAAGAAGAAGATTTGAAGAAAACTTAAATTTTTGTAAGTTTTTTCAATTCCTTTTCAATTAGGAAAATATTTCTAGGGTTCCAAGCTTTAACATATGATGTTTGGTTGTTTCTCTACTCTTTTAGTTTTCTAATATGATGGTTGGAAGCATGAATGAAAGATGTATGCATGTATATAAACAAAGTTTGCTTATTAAAGGTTAATAAGCACACTTTTGGTCATTAGATGATTTGGTTGCCATTCTAGAGTTGCTTAGCCACTCATAAATGACCTAGAACTATTCTTGAGTTGTTTCATGGTGGTAAGACTTGTTTGGTGTGGTAAGGATGGAATTAAAGTATTGAATTTGTTTAATTTGGTGTAATTTATCAATTTACAGAAATTGTAATATTAGGGTTCATAACCTAGGGGTGGCAATTTGGGTCAGGATTCGTTTATTCGTTCGATTCGATTCGCTTTAAAGTGAATACGGGTTTGAAAAAATGGATTCGTTTATTAAATGGGTCAATTCGATTCGATTCGTTTATT
>SKCR01027190.1:0-42315 GCA_019454045.1 Zanthoxylum bungeanum | reverse complement strand
ACACAGGCTAAGGAACCAAGGTCTTATCAATGATCCAAGCATGTACTTCGACGATTGCATCTGATACGTGAGATCATACATTGTGGCGATGTGAAGATCGAGAAGATCACATCAGATGATAACATTACAAATCCGCTGACGAAGGCTATATCTCAGCAAAAGTTTGAGCGACATGTACATAGTTCATGTGTTAGATACTTGAGTGATTGACTATAGGCCAAGTGGTAGATTGTTAGACAATTATGACCCATAGCATCACTATTTGTAAAGAACATTATGTTTTTGTACAAATTATCTATGTGACAAAAGGAAATTGTTATTTTATCATTTGTAATTAGATTACTTGGATATATATATTAATAATAAAAGTCCATATGGTTAAATCAGATTAATAAGATATGAGACAGTATTAATCCACGAACTGTTTAATTATTAAATATCCATAGTCGAAGTATTATTGAGACTAGACATTAATAATGCGGAATAAACTAAGTATTACACTTGTGCGCGTTATGGAAGCTTAACGTCATAGTTCTCATTTATTTAGGTATTGGATACTTATGCAAGTGTAATAAGAGGTTCTGTTAGTCGTTAGACTGGGAACAGTTCGCTCTGGATAGACCCGCTCGGAATCCCATTGGTAGTATGACTATGTGTCTATAGGAATCTGAATCAGGGTAGGTGTATATGATCTTTAACCTGAGACTTACGTCGCTATTACTTGCGACAATCAGTTTACTTTAGTATTGGTCGTCTGGAGTTTTAACAGGTTCTGTGTACGTCTGTATTGGGTTTACTAAGAATCGTAGTGTATTGGATGTGATGTCAATATGAGAGTATCACTTCAGTCATATGAAGAGGATGGTCACACATGATACAGAACTAATACTCTTAAAGCTGCAGCTATCGAGATAGTATGACTAGGTCATGACTTCTCGATTACAGATATTAGTTACTCAGGATCCGATATATGCTTCATAAGGGACAGACATAGAGCCAGCCCTAGGTCTAGCATGTGACATCCGATACTGGATCGTATTACGTATTACATAATATTTGTATTACTATGCCTGATACATATGATATTCCTCGGTGAATATTTATGGAGAATTGGGTAGGCATGGTGCTTTACTAGAAGCCAACCATGTCTTGTAAATCGGTGAGAACATGGTACGGGATACGCACGTGTTCGGATAGTCCGATAACCGTATTTACTGCCAACATATCCAGGAATCTCTTGGGTCGCTTCCAAAAGATTCACTAATGACATTTGACTCAGATAGAATTAATTTGGGATTAATTATGAGAGAGAAAATTAATATGGGATTAATTGCGGCAAGAATTAATCTGAGATTAACTTCGTATATAAGAGAAAATGTGATTAATTTAGAATTAATCGATAAAATAAATTTAATAGTTAAATTAGATTTTTATATTTAATTTATTTATTTATGGCTAAAATAATATATCAGATATATTAATTGAAATCAGATTTCAATACGAAATTAAAATTGGATTTTAATTCGGGCGAACGAATTAATTTAGAATTAATTCAAAAGCGACTATCGTAATAATTTTGCGAGGCATAATTATTTAATTAAATTGGATTTAATTATGGCGTGATGGAAAATTCATTTAATTGGAATTAAACGAACCCGATATTATTGCCTGTAACTTTACGTGTGTCTTTTTGCGTTTTAGGAACACAAAATATCTTTGACTTTGGTGGGCCCAAGTCAAGTTGTGTGTTGAGTAAGCCAACTCAAATTTTGAATTTAAAATGTGGTGGGACCACATCACTTACATCAAATATCTATAGTTGATGTAAGTAGTTGGCTTTAATTTAATGCATTCTTTAATCACACAACTACCAAGTTTTTGGAAAAACAACACACACTCTCTTTCTCTTCTCCATTGCCAATTCTTCTCTCAAATGGTAATGAAATTTTGCTTCAAAAATTTCAACAAATCTAGCACTTGGAGGAGTCAAATAAGGTGATAGGGAAACTCACCCAAGGAATAAACAACAAGCTTGGAGCTTCATCCAGCAGAAATTTCGAAATTTCTGCAAATTACAATGTAAGTGATTCCGCCACTTTTCTTGTAATTTTCACATATATTATCATGTTTAGGATCTTGTCGCATGTTTTAGAGACTAACAAACCTCTAGTCGACTAGTCCTGAAAAGGCACCAGGTGTAGTTTTCAATGTCGTCTGAACCAGATGAAGGTCCAAGTCTTGAGCTATGTCGTATGACATTATCTACAAGTTCTAAATCCACAGATACAGTAAATAATCAAAAGAGAATATTGATACTTGTCGTTTGGGGATTACACCGTCTTTCTGGACCAATTGATAGTTGTGTCGAATGGGAAATATTGCCCGTCGTGTCGTGTCACAAAAGTAACATAACTTGTATCGAATGGCTAATATTTCTTTCGATGAAGTTTTTCAAGTTGTTGTCTGGGAAAAATGACCATAATATCGAATGTCGTAGGATGGATATCGTAGACTCGACCCTTTTTCGAATTCCTCAATTCCCAAAGTCTTCCAGTTCAACATTAATGTTTACTCTTCATCATATGTTGGGCCTTGAGCCCATTTCTTGAATACGACTCCAAGGGTTTTAAGTACTGTAGCCCTAATGAGAATTTCGAGGCGTCTGAGGCGGGAAAAAGAAGCACCAAAGGTAGACAATGGGTATAAGTAAGTTTGGAGGGTTCATTTGCTTTATTTACACAGATCTTTCTCATTTTGAAAGTTGGGAAGAGCTCTCACATCTTCAAGGTATCCCTCGCATCTCTCTTGTGTTCTTCAATTCTTTAATTCGTAGATTCAAGCTGTTCTTGGCTTAATTAGGATTTTGATTTTTAAGGTGTCTTTAAGATTGTTGAATTTTGTTTGTGGATTTGGGTAGTTTGATCTTCTATGGAGTAGAATTTAATAAGATTCAGTGTTTGTAGGTTCGAAATTTGTGGTCGTTTGAATCAATGTCGATTGAGGGTTCAATGGGTAGCAAGGGTACTCCACTATGAGGGTATACTGAATCCCCAACTATTATTTTTAGTAAGTCGACCGAAGATGAAGAAGGACTGTATTGGTCATATGAGGCTTTGAGAATGAGAGATATAGTAATGATTGCTGAACGTTCTCTTGGAATACCAACCGATGCGACACCACTTAGGATGATACCGGAAACTGGGGAGTCGAGTGGGACTCCAAGTACAAGTGAGCCACAAAACATCCTCACAAAGAATCCATTAAGCTGAGTGACTAGTCAATTGATGAGGGAGAATACTATTTTTAATGCCTCTAACTTCTGAAGAAATTTTGTTCCCAGAAGAAGCCATGTTGGGTTGGTTCAAGTTGCCATCCTTTGACAAAATTAAGGCCAAGAGAAGGAGCAAAAAGGCTAAAGGGAAGGAACCTGAGCCTGTGGAGACTGAGGTCATTACATCTAAAGGGGAGACGACAACTAAATCGGCTGTAGTCCCATCGACACAGTCGACTGAGATGACAGCAGCTTCAGAGAAGCGGAAGGATGTCGTTGTTCCAGATGAAGACTTTGAGAATGTCATTGTGAGGATCCCTCACTGGTCAACTGTGATTTCAGACCCTTCAAGTCTCTCTAAGTTCGTCAAGGGGCTTCTGCTAGAGGAAGATGAGCAACGTGTGACCGAGATGGGTCATCTGGAAAAATATAAAGAGAGCTGTGGCTCTAATGTTTCCTTTCTCTTTTTCTTTCTTCACTATCTCGTTGATTGAGAGTAAGGAAAATGATTTGCAGGCAATGGAATTGCTGGTTATTCACCCAGGAATACGTTAAGTCGAGTCAGAGGAGGATCAGAGATGTGGAAAGATCCAACACATCAATTAGGAAGGAAATTGTCGAACTGAAGGCTACGGTAGATCCTTCAAATAAGAAGGTGAAAAAGGTTGAAGAGTTAGAAAGATAGTTAAAGTCGATTCAAGCCACACTCAAAATCGAGAGGGAGGTTTCTAGGGCTGAACTAGAGGCTTATAAGCAGAGCGTGGATTCCCTGAGAAAGATAAGGGAGAATTGATTGGGCGGCTGGAAGGAGTCGCCTACGAGGCGATGCTGGTTGAAAGAAGCAAGTTGATGAAGCAATACTTGGCGGGGGAAGATAAGAAATTGACTCCCAAAAAATGGATACGAGAGCAGGAGCGACATGATGTTGGGGTTTCTTCGTCGGATGAGGAAATCGAAGAAGCTGGGGAGATAATCCCAACCGTTGTGGAATCTATTACTTTGGAGGAAAAAGTTATGACACAAAGGGAATTATAGGACTCGGATGAGGTTCTTAAATAATCTGATGGGAAGATCTTAGAGGTTGGTGAAGGATCTGGTGGTAAAGACATTCAACTTCTGGAGACTGAAGTTGGACCCGACACTAATGTTTAAGATACCCTTACTGTTGTCGCTTCCTTTATTGAGGTTGCGAAATCTGATGCCATTGATGACTGATGTTTTACGTTTCCTTGAACTTTTATTTTTTGATGG
Organism: Zanthoxylum bungeanum; assembly: GCA_019454045.1. NCBI lineage: Eukaryota > Viridiplantae > Streptophyta > Magnoliopsida > Sapindales > Rutaceae > Zanthoxylum > Zanthoxylum bungeanum. The sequence continues at coordinate 37,793 of SKCR01027190.1, read as the reverse complement.
CCATAGTGCCAAATTGTAAAAGCTTTCAACAATATTTTTTAAATAATCTCCTCTTTCTCTTTATGTTGCTTCGTTTTCATTATCGCAGAAAGATACATAGATATTTTTTTAAATAAACCCTAACAAAGAGAGGTTACATGGTAGTCTCCTTGTCCCCTAGTCATAAAGCAACCATTGGTCGAGTGGTTGGTTTATGACTCTTATTGATTCTACCTATAGAATCGTTTGAGATGCAAATTGTTCCAGCTATTTTGAATATCTCTACCGTCTTCTGTTTTTAATTTATAGGCTCCTTGTCCTACGACCTTGGTGATGATGTAAGGTCCCTCCCATATAGGTCCAAGATTTCCAACTCTAACTTCTTTAGTGTTTTGAAATACCTTACGTATGACCCAGTCGCATTTCTTAAATGTTCGATACCTGATATTGTTTTTGAAGTATTTGGTCATCTTTTGTTGGTAAGTTGCAAGTCGAATATAAGTATTTTCTCTCAACTCATCAATGGTGTCGAGGCTATGGTTCATGAGTTACTGATTGGAATCTTCTTCGAGTCGTTGGTAATGTGGGGATGGTATGCTTCCTTCAGGTGGGATGACTACTTCAGCTCTGAATACAAGTGAGAAATGGGTTTCTCCTGTTGATGATCGAGATTTCGTTCAGTATGACCATAATACTCTTGGGAGCTAGTCTGCTCTCGCCCCTTTCACTTTTTCCGATCTTCTCTTCATAGTTTTCATGATAGTCTTATTGGAAGATTTTACTTAGCCATTCGCTTGAGGATAGCGTGGGGTTGAGAAGATTAGTTTTATACCCCAATTTTTACAAAAGTCTTGGAACCGATAGCTGATGAATTAGGAACTATTATCCGTCATAATATTTTTTGGTAGCCCAAATCGACATATGATATTCTTCCACATGAAGGCTTGTAATTTTTGATCCCTTATTTTGGCGAAAGAGTCGGCTTTAATCCATTTAGAGTAGTAGTCTGTAAGTGCAAGCATGTAGACTCGTTGGCTTGGGATAATTGGGAGTTTGTCTATGATATCCATTCTCCATTTCATGAATGGCCAATGGGAAATGATAAGATTGAGCCTTTCGGGTGGTAGGTGTGAGACTGGGGCGTATCTTTGACATTTCTCATACTTTCGGGTGAAGTCGACTGAGTTTGCTCACATCATCGTCCAATAGTATCCTATTGTATGGGCTCGATAAGCCATGCTCCTTCAACTAGAATGATTTCCACATTCTCCTTCATGTAGCTCTACCAATACATATTGGGCTTCCTGTGGGGTGAGGCACTTAAGGTAGGGTTCAGAAAAAGACCTCCTCAGAAGTTGACCATCATGGAGAGTGAACCGGAAGCCTGTCATTGAACTTTTAAGGCCTCGATTTTGTCTTCTGGTAGTACGCCCTTTTGTATGTACAGTACCAGATGAGTCATCCATGTGTCGCCTGGAACAATCGAGGTGACTTCTTTAGTTTCTTTCGTCCAGATGGTGGGCCATTATAGATACACCAATGGGATGGATTGAGGTTTGTCCTCTAGTATTGTCGAACCAAGGGTAGCCAAAGAGTCTGCATGTATGTTTTCAATCCTTGGAACTTGTGAAATCGTAAGCTCCTCGAATGTCGATTGAAGGTTTTTTACCTTTTTCAAGTAGGCCGCCATTTGAGCATCTCGTGTATGATATGACCCTTGGAGTTGGTTGACAATAAGTTGGGCGTCTGACTTAACTTCTATTTTCTTGGCTCCTAAGTCTTTATCTAGAGTTAATCCGGCTACCAGTGCTTCATATTCAGCTTCATTATTAGTGATTTTGAAGCCACACTTGATTGCTTGATGTAGAATATCACCTTCTGGAGTGGTTATCACGATTCCAAGCCCGCATCCTCGTTTATTGCTGGAACCGTCGACTGAAATTTTCCAAAAAGAAGTCGATTGGACATATTGAACTTCAAGTTCAGCCGTGAGTTGAAGGCTGAGGCCGAAGTTTGCTACGAAATCTGCTAGAGCTTGTGATTTGATCGCGGTCTGTGGTTGATAAGTGATGTCGTGTTCTCCAAGTTCTACAACACACTTCATTAGTCTTACAAAAAGCTCAGGTTTGTGGAGTATGTTTCTCAAGGGGTGAGAAGTGTAAACTGTGATCAAATGCCCTTGGAAATAAGAGCGTAGCTTCCGAGCTGCTGTTATTAAGGCTATGACCAACTTTTCCATTTGGGAGTAGCGTGTCTTTGCGTCAAACAGAGCTTTACTTATATAGTAGACTGGAATTTGTGTTCCTTCTTCTTCTCTGATCAAGAAAGTACTGAAGGCTTATTCGGATACTCCCAAATAGAGGAAAAGTCTTTCATTATTGATTGGCTTGGAAATAAATGGCGGAACGATTAGGTATTTCTTGAATTCTCTGAAAGCATCTTCGCATACTAGGGTCCACTCGAAGTTTTTTTCTTTCTTGAGGGTTGAGAAGAACATAAAACTTTTGTCCGTAGGCTTGGAGATGAACCTATTTAACATTTTGATTCTTCCCACAAGTCGCATGACATCTTTTGGGCTATTGGTAGAAGAGATGTTAAGGATATATTTGATCTGATCAGGGTTGGCCTCTATCCCTCGTCGAGTGACTAGGTAGCCAAGGAAATTACCCGAGGATACGCCAAAAATGCATTTCATGGGATTCAGTTTCATGTCGTACTTCTTCATGATGTCGAATGCTTGTCCCAATTGTTCTCTTGTTGCTCGGTTTCAAGGATTTCACCAGCATGTCGTCTATGTAGACCTCCTTGGTTTTTCCAATGTGTTGGGAGAACATCTTATTGACGAGGCGTTGGTAGGTGACTCCAGCATTATTGAGTCCAAATGGCATCACCTTGTAGCAGTAAGTGCCTCTATTGGTGACGAAGGCTGTCTTTTCATGGTCGTTTGGATGCATGAGGATTTGACTGTAGCCTGAGTAAGTATCCATGAAGCTCAACAACTCATGTCCGGCAGTAGCATCAACCATTGAATCAATGTGAGGCAATGGGAATGAATCTTTTGGAAACGCCTTTTTTAAGTCAATGAAATCAATGCAGACTCGCCATTTCCCATTTTTCTTTTGAACAACGATGACATTTGCAAGCCACCCAGGGTATTGAATTTACTTATTTGGTAATTTAGAAAGAAAGAAAACATCTATTAACTTGGATAAGAGTTTCACTTGTTTAGTCACTAACTTGTTTGATCTTTTTGCTTTTGTGTGCATTTGAAGTTTGTGGGTATCGTCGATGTAAGCCCTCACGAGACTACAACTCGTCCACTAGGGACACCTAGGGGTTTAAAGGCTTTTTACATACGCTAAATGCAACCGTGATCCCTATGAAAGTGGCTTAGTTTAATTTTATTTTAAAGTTGTTTATTGTATTTTATTTTGTTGTTTTGCCCGAGGACTAGTAAAATGTTAGGTTTGGGGGTATGATAAGCGGTAAATATATCAATATTTACCATCCATTTGACTTAATATTTTGTATAGTTTCTTGAGTTTTGGGAATATTTTGATGTGTTTTGTGTATTTTGTAGATAAATAAGGTTTCAGGACTCATTGGAATCAAATCGGGGCCAAAACAGCAAAAAAACGGACAAAAATGGCAAAATCGATATTTCCGCGTTGCGACGCGAAACCCTTCTGCATTATAACCGCTAAAATTCACCGGACACATGTCAACATCAGAGAAACTTGCTATCATATGCATTTTCTAACATGTGTCGGCCACGTGTCAACATCACAACAATCTTGCAATCATACGCCGGACACGTGTCATCATCTCATGCTGCCGACACTACACGTCATTACTTACGTCAGCGTCGCGACGCATACAATTTCACGCATCACGACGCCGAGCCAATAATTCTATTGACAGCCACATGTCATCATCCCGTTGAATCAACGACGCGTCGCGATGCGCAAGCCATTTTATGTTGCGATGAGTGAACCAAAAATTTACCTATAAATTGAGGCCGAATTCATTTGAAATTTTCATACCTTCTTCTGGGAATTTCCTTAAGAATACTAAGAAGATTGTATTTTGTTTGTTTATTTACAGCTTTCTTGTATTTAATTTTTATTTTATGCAATAGTTCTTTCTTTATTTTACTTTTCAGTATGAGGAGGTAACTCCCCTCTGCTGGGGTGAAAGGTAAAGCTTTTATTACTAATATTTAGATTAATCTCCCTTAATTACAATACATAAATTATTTTAAAACCTGACTTAATGGGATACGGCCTTTATGGTCCGTTGGACTTAATTAAATTGATTTTAACCTTACTAAATTGGATACCGCCTTTATGGTCGGTTGAAATTAATCATAAATATGACTTAATCAGGATACCGCCTATATGGTCGGTTGGTAATGTCATGCAAAGTTTATATATTATAATAAGAGAGATATCTAAATTAGATGTAATAAATGTGGATCCTCTAACTTTATGTCTTTTTCTTTTTAGTTACAACCCCATATATGGTATTTAGTTACAACACATATCTAAGACTATTATAAACTTAATAAAAGAAAAGGACATAAAGTAAAACTTGAAATTAAAAAGATAAAATTAACAATAAAGATATGTGTTGCAACTAAATACCATATCTGGGGTTGTGATGAATTCCAATATCACCGGCTTATAAGAGTTATTTTTATAATTTGGGGTAATATAAAGGCTTATTTATTAAGTCTTAAACTTAATACTTCTTGTTAACTGGCCATTAATAAGATTGATATGTTAAACTTAAAATAAACTTGACGAATGAATTTTAGGTTTCAGCCTTAGACTCAATAGCTCACGATCTCACCTTGGGGCAATAGACTCTTAGGTAGATTTCCTTCCAGGATAGACATATACCTTTCGGGCAGAGGTAGCCACAATTGGAACTTAATCTTAATGAATTCAGGTAATTTGGTTAACATAGACATATGATTAATTAGATTATTTTGGGTGTTTGCATCTGACCATCGACATAGGCTTTTGCATAACTTCGTGTTCCAGGTTAATAAACCGATATATTGCACAAATATGAGATAATCACTTCATCTTTAAAAGTTATTGGAAGGATTCACAACCCTAGATAGTTTTATAATATTATTTTTTCTTTTAATTTACTTTCGCACTGTGTTATTTACTTGTTTTCAGACAAAAATCATCATTCAATCAACAATCAATCAATTAGATACTCGTAAATATTTGACTTCATATATTAATAGCTTAGGTATTAAGTCCTCGTGGGATTGATATATTTTATACTACTTGAGCAATACGTGCACTTGTGTAACGTGTGTGTTTACCACCGATCATCTGTTTATAGCTTGAGCGATATCAGGTCGTGTACAATTCGTGAGATACATCAGACTTCCGATGATTCTCGAATACTCTAAATGTGATACGCTTGAGCCAGTATTCTTTGATAAATGAAGAGTTAGGTCCACATGAGTTCTAGCCACATTTAGATCTTCTTTATTATATTTCTCAAGAGTCTTCTCAACATAATGAGCCTGAGATAATATGTACCCCTCTGATGTTCCGGAAATCTTAATTCCTAAGATCATATTAGCTACTCCTAAATATTTCATATCAAATTTGCTGGTCAATACTTTCTTGGTAGACTGAATCATCTCATGATTACTACCAATTATCAACATATCATCTACGTAGAGACACATAATGACATATCATTTTCGAGTTGATTTAGTGTATACACACTTATCACACTAATTGATTTTGAACCCACTTGACAGCATCTCTTTGTCAAATTTTTCATGCCATTGTTTAGGTGCTTATTTTAATCCGTATAAGGATTTTACAAGTTTGCACACCTTCTGTTCTTATCCAGGAACGTTGAAACCTTCTAGTTATTCCATGTGAATCTCTTCATCTAGTTCACCATATAAGAATATCGTCTTCACATCCATTTGATGTATTTCAAGACCAAATATAATTGTTATGGCTATAAGCATTCTTATTGACGTGATACGAGTCACTAGTGAATAGGTATCAAAGTAATCAAGGCCTTCTTTTGTCTATAACCTTTTATGAAAAGTCTTATCTTGTACTTATTTATTGATCTATCCGGCTTCATCTTCCGTTTGAAAATCTATTTGTAGCCCAGTGGCTTACAACCTGGAGGAAGATCAACTAACTCCCAAGTATGGTTTTGAATGATAGAATCAATCTCGCTATTGATAGCCTCTGAAGAAGACATTGCTTCTTTATAGTTTTGAGGCTCCTTTTCCAACGGGTATGTCAAAAAATCAGGTCCAAATGACTTAGATGTTCTAGCTATTTTACTACGACTAGGTTCATTTTCCTCAACATTTCCATATTGATCTGATTCTTGGTCAACTTGATCACTGCATTTAACAATATCAATAGTTCTTTTAAGAGACTTTACTATTTGTCTTTCCTTACAAGGAAATGTCTCTTCAAAGAATGTCGCATTCCTCGACTCAATTATCATATTTGGATTGATGTCATGAATTTTAGACTTATGTACCAAGAATCGATATGTACTACTGTTGTGAGCATATCCAATGAATATACAATCAACAATATTGGATCCTATTCTAACCTTCTTAGGTTTAGGAACCATCACTTTGGTGAGACACCCCCACACTTTCAGATATTTGTAGGAAGATACGTGACCTTTCCACGATTCATATGGTGTCTTGTCCAATCTTTTGTGAGGTATCTTATTCAGAACGTAATTGGCGGCTTCCCCCACAAGTTCTGGGGTACCAGAACTTGTCAACATGGCATTCATCATTTCCTTCAACGTTTGGTTTTTGCGTTACGCAATCCCGTTTTGTTGAGGCGAATAATGAGCAGTAGTTTCGTGAATAATTCCATGATTTGAACAATATTCACCTCATCTATCACTTTTGATTCTTTGGATTTTCTTGCCAAGTTGATTTTCAACTTCATTCTTATAGTGTATAAAGCTCTCAATAGCTTCATATTTGCTCTTCAGCAAGTACACATAACAAAATCTTGTGCTATCATCGATAAAAGTGACAAAGTATTTTTTACCGCCTCTTGTTTGCACAACATTCATATCACATACATCGAAGTGTACAAGTTCCAAGGGTTCAGAACATCGTTCTATGGAATGAATGATGCTCTGTTCATTTTTTGCTTCAACACATGCCTCACATTTATGTTGGTTATCAATTGTAAACTTATATATAAGATCCATGTTAATTAATTTACGCATTGTATCATAATTAACATGTCTAAACCTCACACGCCACACATTTTTGACTCACTAATATAAGCGGAAGATGTAGCTTTATTATTAGCACTGTGTCGATTGACAGTTATTATATTGAACTTGTAAAGGCCTTCAATGAGGTATCTTTTTCTTACATAGACATCATTCTTAGTTAGTACAAACTTATCAGAAACAAATACAAGCTTCAAACTATTCTTGCTAAGGAGTGAACCCGAAACCAAATTCTTCTGAATATCAGGAACATGCAAAACATTCTTCAATTTAAGCTCTTTCTCAGATGTCATATTCAGAACCACTGTGCCTTGTCCAACCACTCTAGAGGTAGATGATTTTCCTATTGTCAGATGATCGCCACCATCGACCTTTTGATATAAGGAAAACATCTTGCTATCAGCATATATATGACGAGTAGCCCCAATGTCTACCCATCATTCTCTCAGATTCCCAACCAAGTTGGCTTCTGTTACAACTGCTGAGAGGTTCATCTCTGAGATCTCATCAATTAGCTACTCATCCTCAGTGACATGGGCCTCATTTTTCTTTTTCTTGCCTTTGTCCTGAGATTTATTGTTTCTGCAATCCTCTGCCATGTGACCGTTTTTTCTACAGATGTAGCACTTCCCCTTGAACTTCTTATTTGATGGGGAAGAACCAGCTCCACTGTTCTTTCTCTTTTGCTACCTTTTCCACCCTCGACGATGTTGGCCTTAAACTTCATAGTCTTGTAGCTAGCCTTCTCGGACTTCATGTTATCTTATTCGATCCTCAATCGAACTCTAAGGTCTTCAAGACTCATCTGTTTCTTTTTTTGTTTCGAATAGCTCCTAAAGTCCTTCCATGATGGAGGTAACTTTTCAATGATTCTGGCAACTTGAAACGTCCCGCAGAGTTTCATTCGCTCATCCAATATTTCATGAATAATTAACTTAAGTTCACCCAACCGAGACATCACCGTCCTTGAATCTACCATCTTGTAGTCCAGAAACCTACCCATGATAAATTTCTTCTGTCCGACATCATCGGTTTTGTATTTCTTCTCGAGAGATTCCCAGAGAATCTTCGCAGAAGTCATGTCTTGGTACACATTATACAAGGTATTGTCAAGTCCTCCCAAGAGGTAGTTCTTACACAAGAAGTCGTCTGACGATCATGTCTCTTCTCGCAGTTGCTTTGCTATTTCCGTTTCACTCTCCACAGGACCCGGTGGATCTTTGAGATACCTAGCCAACTGCAGTGTTGTTAGATAGAACAATATTTTACTATGCCATTGTTTAAAGTTTACTCCACCAAACTTTTTCGGTTTCTCCCCATGAGTGATCGGTACTGTGATATATTTCCACTAGCCATGTGTAACTGAAAATACCAACAATAATCAATAAGTCTACAAAAGATAAATTACACAATGATCAAACTTATGATCTTGTTTAAGTGATATACTATGAATCAACTAGTTGTTATATTGGACAATAATACAAAATAACACAAGTCCTTGAATTTACGACTAAGGTTTCTTATGATAAATGAATAAAGGAAAATTCTCAGAGGACGAGGGGGGTCCGGAGTAACCACTTAAATTCATGCCCACTTAGACTCTTATCGCATTGTTGACAAAATATCCTTTAAACACTTTCTCAATAGAATATCTTAGACATTCAAACTTAGTATTACACTTCAATTCACAATACAATAATAAATATGTGTAAATTTATATGTGTATATGTGTATAAGTAAATCAAGCTTGGACGGAATTACTTATGTAAAGTTACACTTTTAATTCTCAGCCAAGTATGCAACACACAATTAATTTTCAACTTTATCACTAAGTGTATGCTTGTGATAATTGAACACCATAATATTAACTTAAACCTATACTACCAAGTTTAAAATGATACAGTATATGATTTTACTAAGTTAACATTACTGCATATATGCTATACATGTATATCATATGATAATATAAATTAATCTAAGAATATGTTATTATTTTTTAATCTAAAATAATATCAGGATTAATTTTGTTAGTGTCACGTTCGTTCATCCGTTCGAACGAAATTTTCCAGTGAGTTCACATTCGTGTAACATTCGTAAACGCATTTGAACGAAGTTTTCCAGAGAGTTCACGTTCGTGTAGCGTTCGTAAACACATTCGAACGTTCTTTAGCAGAAGTCTGACATTCGAGTTGCGTTTGAAGACGCGTTCGAACGAAATTGCGAAAAACATAATTTTTTCTTACGCGTTCGTCGGGCGTTCGAACGCCTATGCGTATTTTTCATGCACATAACACATTTTCCAGGCATAAGACTATTTAAAATATGTAAAATTCAATTCAACAACACTTTAAAAGTAATAAGTTCTTAAGATTGTTGGATAATATGTGTTATAAACCAAACTAATATGCATTACTCAAGCAAAAATTCTTAATATAAAACCTAAACATATAACTTGAGTATTAAGAAAAACCTGAAAATTATATTGTAGAAAATAAATAATGAATGAAACCAAGTCGAGTTGCCCCTGTCCTTAAAAACTTATTAGCCCCATCTCGGTACTCTACGTATGTCTTGTGGCTAACGTTCTCTCTGGATTACTTGATTGCTTCTTGTAGAAGGGGCACTCATTTCTCCAAAAACTTGAACAAAGACAAATGGCGGAAATTCTCTATTTTCCAAATGACTCTCTAGATAATGAAACCTTATTTGATTTGATGGATACTAAGAATGAACCTAAATCCCCTTTATATAGGCATGTAATGGGGCATTTGAGGGCACCATTTAGTTTGAAGTGTAACCCTCCTAAATGTTATACACATTCCCTTATACCTTTTGAAGTCTAGAGACTCATCCTTCAAATTTAGATGACATGTTATACGGGCCAAATTTGGGCCCAATGGCATAACCCCGTCATTCCGTCTTTGGGCCAATCACGAAACCAAAGCCCTGAGGCCCACCATCAGATCTAGTTTGAGAAATCAGTTTTGGGCCGAGAGGCCAGTCAATCCAGAGCCCATCATCACACATTTAACAGTTCAGGAAGGCCAACAGATTCATGAGTAATTAGATTGGGAAAACGCCTTCAGTAATGAACTCCATTAAATCGACAGTTACAGTCATAAAACCCCATCATTAACACATCCAACGGGAAGAAGAGACTTAAATGACCACACGTCAGAAGGGCCTATTAAGGAGAAGGGTCATGGCATTAATAGAGGGGATATCACACTGCACGACTCCCTATTATCAGAGAAGTCATAGTACCCTACCCTCACGGCAAACAAACGAGGACAAAGGTAACTTCAGGCCTTATTCTCCCTACATCCGACTTGTTCACATTACTGACTTGAGCGTCGGAGTGCCCCCGGCACCCACCACACCGGTGGGCAGTACTCCCGCTCACTCTACCTTTGTTTTGCAGGATCGCTAGTGCCCTTCCTTCGAATTCTCAATTATGGACCTCGGGCGAAAACCAACGTCCACAATTTGGCGCCCACCGTGGGGCCCTTACGATTCATAGCATGTAAAGATCTTTCCATCTACGATCCTTCCGAACACCCCTACTCGTATGATGTCACGCAACGAGCAAACACAAGATCTCGTGATCATTTAATTAGTCATCCTCCAAGAATAATTACAAATATTGGAGCACATTTCTTCAACCTCCTGACAGCCTGAGGCTACAAGTCACCCCAACAATCCTAATAATCTGACCTGACCTTTTAGAAGCATTCAACAATGGGGAAATCGAAAATCCACCATCAGACGACCATCCACAAAATCACCAAAGAAGAAGCCATATCCCTCCAGTAGACTAATCACAATTAGTCATCTCCTTTATGCGAAAGGACAATTATTTCTCTCCAATCTACCTGAATTCAGACTACCAATAAGGACAAGCCGAGCCGAGATAGCATCAGACTATGTAGAAGGATCGTTATCAGCATCTTACTACATTTGAAGAATTTCATATTCATCAGACGTCTTAGATGAATCTCAATCTCCTTTATACGATATAAAAGTTGTGTCATCTTCTTCAAACAACATGAGAGGATTGTCCTCTCCTCTAGGTGTAATGAAAGCTTACATAAAAAGAGTGTCATCAATTATAGACTCCACTCGACCATGGTCTCATGGACCTACATCAGGATCAAGGCGCCTCCCTTCAATGGAACTATATTTCCTACTATTTACCTCACGTGATGAAGCGATCTGTCTGACATGAGGAGGATATCCTAATCGACGGTACCCGAATGAAGCCTTGGCATGGACATCCCAGTCAACATTACCAGGTATGGCTTGTACTTTTAATAATGTCCCAGTCGACATTAGAAATGCATTGGGACTTGTAATAAATGTCATGATTGGTATTACAATTTATAGTATGTTATGGGTGTCCAAGTCGACAAAAAAATTTACAACTAGGTAATGGTTATGAATGGCTCAGTCGACATTCACAATGTCTGGTATATAAGTTGTTAAGGATGCCCTGTCCCAATTGATATTACTTTATGTAGCTTGTCACTTGCTAAAGATTCCACTCGACACCCCACATAATGAGCTTTGACACCCGTTTAATATCCCATCCAACGTGAGTTGGAAGAAGACTTAGCTTGATTGAGGTACTACCACTAGATAAAACGTAGCCTAATTGCCTAGATGGTAAAATGGATTGCCAATAACTTCATACTACCTCGGTTGATTGTTATCTCCCTCAAAGAACATAGAGGGTAGTCGTTTTCAACTCCACATTATATCCAAAGATCGACATTTTCATCAAACGACGAAGAACATTGTTATTCTTCCGGATGATGTGTATGATTTATCATCCCCTCCAGACGACGTAACGTAATATCATCTTCTCCAAACTACATTGGTAGCATGTCGTATGCTTCATAGGACACAGAAGGTTTGACATCTTCTCAGTCGACATTAATTGATTGTTACCTATACTCTATATGAAATATATGAATTACCATTAGCTCCAGACTATGTAGAAAATCCTCCATCACATCCAGTAGAATGAAGAATCTCATTGGCCTTAATTAGGTATAGTCGACCTCTATCAGGACTTTAGAATAAGGAGTGGAGAACCACTTTGACCTCCATCAGGTCAGTCTATAGCCTCTTAAAAACCTTCATAAGGTCTTGTATCTTGTAGAGTGAAACCATCGTGAAACTTCATCAGGTTCATTCGATCATAGTCTCTTAAGACTTTTATCAGGTTTTAGAGTGATGAGTGGGGACCATGTTGATCCTACATCAGGACCAGTCGACCGTACTAATGAACCCTCATTAGGTCCAGATTTTCATAAAGGTCTTGTAGAGTGGAGACTTCCATAGACATTTATCAGATCTAATGGATTGAAAACGAATCCCCCAATTGGACCTTTATCTTGCACGAAGACTCCACCCAGCTCATTTTCGTTGCCAGACAACTAGACTATATCTTAGTCTTCTATCGGTCCACCTATATTTTATCACGTGATCATTCTACGAAATCAAACCCCTACTGACTTGAAAGCTCATATCTAGATCACCAAAATAACACTTCAACGTTTGGACCTTCTATGACTTATGATGTCGGCCAGATGAGATCCCTAGTTAACATTCAAACTTAGTAAATTTGGCAGAATCCCAATATTTATCACTGTCTGGTCGACTGAACTTAATCCGCAACACTGCCTGGTCGACTGAACCAAATCCGCAAACTGAACATGTGTAAAACAATCATGAATTGAGCCAGGCGCCATGTTCATTTTCTTAGTCGACCGAATGTGTGTTCGACTCCCTCCTGATTATCTGGCCAATTGCCATTGACCATCCATCATCATCCTCAAAATCCTCATTGTCATCAACTAACAAACTCGACATATTAGCATCCAGATTTCCATTCATGTTTGAACCCGAGACATTTAAATCCTAACCGAATAAATTCCAACTCTAATTTTTGTCAAGAGTTGATGCACCAGGAAAGCCTTGAGCAAACGACATGTCGTTTAAGGCGTTTGTGAGGTCAACGAGGTTGGATTCGGTGCGACCGGCCGTATGGGAATACGATGCGGTCGTGCTTACCAACTCTTGAAGATACTTGGCGGCCACCAAAGTTAGGGTTTCGAGGGCTGAGCTCTCCGCCGCGGTGAACCCGACCGACCGGCGACAGATCTGAGACACCGCAACTTCTGTGACGGTGAACGCGAAACCTATTGCCGTTTCATCATTTTCTTCCTCATCTATTGATTCCTGGTTCTGTTTTTGGTGATTTTTTTTTTTTTTTGCTTTTGTTTGCGGGATTTCATGGTTGATTGAGGGCCTGAGTAGAGAGACGAGACTGCTTAAAACCCATAGTAATTGGATTGAAATTGATGATATTTAAATGGGGGCTATCTTGTAATACAAGAAAACTTCTGTGGCTATTTTGAGAATTTTTAATAATTAAAGGAGAGATTTGGGACGGTGTTGTTTGGTTTTGAACCCGTGGTCACAAACATCAGAACCAGAGAGAATCCGGGCCTCCAGCCTGCCACTTTTTGTCTCTTGCATTAACCTTTGAATACAACACAATGTAGCAAGTAGGACAGACCCACAAGTCGAGGCAACAACAAAATAATTCCCTAACCCAAGCGCCACAACAGGCGAGAAGAAGGCCAATCAAACATAAATGGCCCAAGCACCAAAGCAAGACCGAAAGAATTGCAATAACAAAACACAAGAGTCTCACATCGATTAATGAGTGGGGAAGCTTCAATCATTAAAAAAAAGAGAACCCACATCAATTGTTGCTAGTAATGGTCTCCTAAAGCTTTCGAAAGAACCGAGGCACAAACCGCCATTCATCCAGCCAACAAAAGCCCCCTAACACCTAACGGCAGAGTAATCCCAATCAGAAGGGATCAAAGATTCCATAAATATTTGATCGGATCAGGGAAAACTAGAGAGGTATTCAAATAACAAAGATGATTTCTCACCATCAAACAAATTTCATTTACCACATGAGTTGTAGAGACTGCACTGTTGTCGAAAATTCGTCTGTTTCTTCTAAACCAAGAAGACTACTAGCCCATCACGCAATAAACACACACCGTGAGCCTCCCACATCGCCCAGGAATATAGCAAAGCTAGGTGCATCATCAGGATACTACCGAACCAGCAAAGCTAACCAAAAACCGACCATGCCTCAAGTCCCACATCGATTGGAGCATAAGAAGAACATAATTTTCAAGTAACAAAACTCTTCCCTCATCCCCTACGTCATATGCAACATGTCAATCCATGCGACAATGTCATCAAAAATGCAAGTGACGAGTCCACCAAATGGAATCCCACATCGCCTATGAAACGACAGGTGAGAAAGTGGGCGTTTTGGCCTTTGAAGTCGCCGGCATCATGTCGAAGTCGCTTCATCTATGGCAAACTCTCTCTGAAAAGAACATAATTCCTCTACGAAATGACTCAATATCACTTGTCGGCGTCGGGAAAATTATTTCAAACGACGAGTCGTGTCTTCTAGGGCTTGCGTGTGCTGAATTTGTTGATAACACGAGGGCCGTCGCAAAAGATGTGCCTAGGTTAAGCAAGCGAGGTGAAGATTCGAACTTGAAGTCATTTAATTGTTTGTTCGAAGTGTTTGCTAACTCGGGACGCGATTCTCACAATTGGGTCGAGAGCTCGAAGGAGAAGGAAACAAGGATCAAGAAGATGGAAAGATATTGCAATGTTGTATAAAGAAATGGAGGAGCTGTCATTGTTTGAGAATGCCTTAAAAAAAGGGCTTTGATTCAACCGATGGTCTTAATCTCTTGGCCTTTGTGCATGTGACCATGCTGTAGTATGGAAGCTTGGGCTTATCTCCAAGGCTCAAAAACTTTATTAACTTTCAAAGCCGTATGTGTGCATGCCTTGACAGTGGGATGGGTTTCGTTTAGTATCCAAGATAATCCATACGCCATCATGGGACCTCTATCGAACATTAAGCATAAAATGGGAACTATTTACGCACACTAGAGCCTCGACAATCCCGCATTCTAGGCGAGGCTATGAACCATGGAAACCAATGACAAATTCGCCCATGCTTGCATGGTTCATGAGCCGATCCTATGTGAAAGTGAAAAGCCTGAAGGAGAAGCTATTATCCACTCGATATTGAACCTCACTTTTGTAGCATGAAAATAAAACTAAGTAACAAAACTGCATGATCGACATATTCTCCATACGACAATGTGGGTGGCAATCAACTTCATGCTACATGGCCCGTCTCTCATATGCTACTTGGAGTGATAATCAACTCCTCCAGATTAAGTCAAAGAATGAAGAACTCTCCTGGACCTCCTTTTCCAATCGACCAACCTTTATCAGGTAAAGTGGTATGGAAATTCTCTGTAATTTTCATCAAAGTTCATTTTATTGTAGTCTCATGGACCTTGTTCGTTAATATGAGAAGGAAAGACTCTTGGACTTCCATCAGGTCTATAGAGTGAAGACTTTCACTGACCTTCATCAGGTCTAGTAGAGTAAGGACTATCATGAACCTTCAGCAAGTCCAGTCGACCGGGGACATCCCCTATGGACTCGTGTCGAGTCAAGTTGTAGACATGGATTACACATGTCGTATGACTTATACCTTCCTGGCCTCAGCAAGTCCAGTTGACCAGGGGACATCCCCCATAGACTCGTGTCGAGTCAAGTTATAGACATGGATTACAAATATCGTATGACTTATACCTTCCTGGCCTCAGCAAGTCCAGTTGACCGGGGACATCCCCCATGGACTCGTGTCGAGTCAAGTTGTAGACATGGATTACACATGTCGTATGACTTATACCTTCCTGGCTTCAGCAAGTCCAGTTGACCAGGGGACATCCCCCATGGACTCGTGTCGAGTCAAGTTGTAGACATGGATTACACATGTCGTATGACTTATACCTTCTTAGCCTCAGCAAGTCCAGTTGACCAGGAGACATCCCCCATGGACTCGTGTCGAGTCAAGTTGTAGACATGGATTACACATGTCGTATGACTTATACCTTCCTGGCCTCAACAAGTCCAGTTGACCAGGGGAACATCCCCCATGGACCCGTGTCAAGTCAAGTTAAAGACATGAATTACACATGTTGTATGACTTATGTCTTCCTGGCCTCAGCAAGTCCAGTCGACCGGGGACATCTCCCCAATAACTCCTGTAGAGTAAAGTTTATTATCCTGACCTTCATCTGATTCAGTCTACTGGGTACATCCCCAATGGCTCTTGTAGGGCCAAATACATGATCATAACCTTCATTTAGTTCATTCGACTGGACACATCCGCGATGGATCATGTAGAGTCAAGTTCATAACTTGACATTTGTTTGGTTCAATTAATAAGCAGCACCAACGCTAATGTATATCTACATCCTATGGTCTCGCCCCAGGCGACACACGCGTCAAGTATTTTCCAAGCCAAGGACTCATTGACTTAGATAGTAGGGGACAAACTGTACGGGCCAAATTTGGGCCCAATGGCATAACCGTCATTCCGTCTTTGGGCCAATCACGAAACCAAAGCCCTGAGGCCCACCATCAGATCTAGTTTGAGAAATCAGTTTTGGGCCGAGAGGCCAGACCAGTCCAGAGCCCATCATCACTGATTTAACAGTTCAGGAAGGCCAACAGATTCATGAGTAATTAGATTGAGAAAACGCCTTCAGTAATGAACTCCATTAAATCGACAGTTACAGTCATAAAACCCCATCATTAACACATCCAACGGGAAAAAGAGAATTAAATGACCACACGTCAGAAGGCCTATAAAGGAGAAGGGTCATGGCATTAATAGAGGGGAGATCACACTGCACGACTCCCTATTATCAGAGAAGTCATAGTATCCCGCCCTCACGGCAAACAAACGAGGGCAAATGTAACTTCAGGCCTTATTCTCCCTACATCCGACTTGTTCACATTACTGACTTGAGCGTCGGAGTGCCCCCGGCACCCACCACACCGGTGGGCAGTACTCCCGCTCACTCTACCTTTGTTTTGCAGGATCGCTAGTGCCATTCCTTCGAATTCTCAATTATGGACCTCGGGCGAAAACCAACGTCCACACATGTCCCTTCATCTTTGTGTCTTTCTCATAAGGTACTACTTAAGGGACATGTCTCACCTACTTATATTATAAATATTTAGAGAATTTACAACAAATATGTTAATTGAAAAGTGAGGGTGATTGAGATAAATAAAGGACACAAATATTAATGTATGAATTTTAGCCCCATTAGCTAGGATATGATAAATTAAGGGACCAAAAACCAAAATTTTCCCCCAAATTTGGGCGTGTATATTCTCTCTCTTTACAAATGAACAAATACACCATTTTTAGGCAAAAGAAAACCCTTTGCCTTCATCTGATTTTTTTCTTCATATTTTTTTAGAAGCTGGTGCCATGAAATTGACAGTGAGAAATGACAATATTTTCTTTTGGAATCGTTGAAAATCCCACGGTCAAATCATCTTTTTCCTGGTTTAAGCGCAGCAGGTAAAATCTCTGATTGTCCCAGGCTTTTACAAGAAACGCACTATCTGGATTCAAACTTAGAACCTTAAGATGAGATCATGAATTCTACACCATCAATTTCGCTATCAAGGAGACAGCTAAATTTTATGCAATATTTGCGACACCCATCACAAATGGCGCAAAATTTGTTGTAAATATTTTGGGACACTTATGATGAGTTTTGCGATATTTGTGATAGGCGTGATAAAACGCCGTCTCAAAATTTTTTAAAAAAATTGCAGCAAACTACTACCATGGCAGCAGCTTGTGGCTATTTTTGAAAAAACAATGGTTACCTAAAAAAATTAGATCAAGGAGAAGGGTGCCAAGAGGGGTGTATTTGTTCATTTATAATGAGAGAAAATTTACACGCTCAAATTTGATTAAAAAAAATTAAAAAAATAAATTCCACTATTATATGATTTTGGCCCTAAACTCGTACTAAGTCCAAGTGGCTCGATAGATATTCCGATTAGATATGGTTAACAATTTGGTTTGGTTCAGAGCCGAACCGAATCTTCCGATTAACGGTTCTAATTTTTTTTTTTGGAATCATTCCAATTCGATCTTTATTTTTTAGAAAAAAAAATAATTTGATTTCAATTATAAATTGAATCGAATCGGAATCAAACCCAACCTTAATTAGGATTTCACATTATGTAATGACATAACGTAAACGTAGGTAAAGCTTTTACTGCTTAGAAGAGTTGTTATTATCATCTTCAATGCGTCACGTTGTTTTACATGTTCGGCTGAGGCCGGTGATTATTGTTAATTAATTATTAATCACACAACACTTACTAATTATCAAACACATTACTAATTATTAATCATCAAGTTGCTAGTGCTTTAAAGATCAACAAACAGGGGGAAAAAACCAAAATAAAAAACACAGTACACAACAGTCGCTGTCTATAATCACAACACATATTTTTTAAATTGTAATTATTATATTCACCAGATCAAATCAAAGCAACACACACCAAAAAAAAAAAGCCAATCTCATTAATCCGAAACCCTAGATCAAAATCCTCGATGGCTCATCGAAAAGCTCGAGAGCGCGATATGCTGGACTCCGTTTGCTCGATGATCGCGCTTGTCTTTATACTCGTCGCTTGCGTCGAGCTCTGTGATGCGGCCACCGTCGTCGACGTCTATCGTCTGATTCAATACGACATCTCCGGCGTGCCGTTTGGATCTCGTCTCGCCAGCCTCAATCACCACGCCGGCTCGCTCCATTTTTCGCCCGGCGCGGATCTGTCTCGGACTGTTGTTATGATTCCCGTTCGCGAGTTGAACATTAGCTTCGTCAGGGGTATTTTATTCTCTTTACTGAATACAATTAAGTTCGGTATTAAGATTTGAGATTGTTTATTTATTTATTTATTTTTGTGGCGTTTATTTTACAGAGTATGTTTCGCGAAAACAGCCGCTAGGAGGTTTGTTGTTTTTGCTTCCTGAATTATTTAGACTTGAAATTGGAGGCACTAGCAATGATTTGCGGGAAAAAGAAGTGATGAAGAATGTATTGGCGGAATTGGAACGGTTGCTTGTGCATGCAAAAATGCCCGTGAGTCTTATTCAAATGTTTTAAATTGGTCGTTCGTATACTTTAGGAAATTCCAAACTCACTAATTTATGTTTGGGACTAAGTGCTGTGAAATTAAATCACTACTTGTCCGGTATAATTGGCTGGGTGGGTAGTTAGTAAGTATTAGATTACCAAATGTACTTTCAAAATTAAGCTGATGCACAACAGTTGCAAACATGCACTTAGTGGTTTTCCTTCATAGTTACTAAAATTGACTGTAAACTTGTGTTGTGCTCTTGATTTGCATAGTACACTTATCAAGAATATTCATGTAATTCTGTTACTTATAGGTCTGTTACCTTCCGACATTCTTAAGTTGAAGTTGTCGTGTTATGCGAATGTAGTATTAAATATTTTATCACTGACTTTTGCATAAGTTGAAGTTTTCGTGTTATGCAAATATAGTATCAAATCTTAGTACTGACTGTTACATAAGTTGAAGTTGTCGTGTTATGAAAATATAGTGTCAAATCATATTACTGACTGTTGCATGGTTGAAGTTGTCGTGTTATTTAAATATAGTATCAAATATTATTACTGACTGTTGCATAAAATCTATCCACGTTTCTCAATATCTTTTTATTTTGGAATTTTCTCTCTGGATGGTTTTTCGGATTGAAATCCAGATAATAATGATTGTATGTGTGATAGCATCTTCTATATCGATGAACCCGGTAATTACAATTGCTCATATAAATGTAGCTTATATAATTTCTTTTTACTTTTTTTATTGTCTTTTGTATTCTATTACATGCAATAGTATAGCAGCACTTCCTAGTTTCACCTTTTCATTTTTTAATCCTCTGTGTTTGTTTTAACAAGTGCACACCTTGCTGATGGAATGTTTTGATACAGTATCCTGTGTATTTTGCTTTTGAGAATGATGAAATTGATGCTGTATTGGATGATGTCAAGAAGAGTGATGCCACTGGTCAGCCTGCCACTGCAACTACTGGAGGGTTAGTTGATTCCTCTGTGATTGAAAATGTTGGATTCCTAATGAATTATTGAGTTATGTCTTATGTGTATCCTCTGGAATGTAAAATACATGGTAAAGTTTTGTATCTGTACATAGAGATTTCAGGTATTTTGGTCAAAATCAAGAATTGCATCTCCATCTTCCAAATATCTATAGCAGACCTTTTTACCTGCTCAAGTATTTGAGTGAGAAATATCTGATTTCATTACCCTCTACTCTCTAATAGAAGATTTTTCTGGAAAAATTTATATAAAGATTAAAGACGCAAGGTGCATCTGATTCTGTTTTAGAAATTGCAACTTTTGGAAACTCTGCATATTTTCTCCTTGTAGTGATCCTCTTTTGGTGAAATATGCACCGTATCAGTTGTTGTGGTCCAACACCCTATTGCCAACCAAGTCTTTTCATAAATTACATTTTCTGGTAAAGGGCGTTGGCTATTTTCTTATCCTTTAGGATTGGTTTACATTTAGAGATTATGACATATTGCACTGATTTTATATGTTTCACGCCATATTTCTTGACATTTGATTGTTCACTGTACTTACATTTCATTGTTAGCCAACGTCCATAATGGTGTACTTCTGCACTCTCTAATTTATTGAAGTGTTGAGATTGATAAGAAAATGCTGTTCTGCTGTTGATTTATACAACTGATTTCATCTCTGCTTGTGAAATGTTTCAGATACAAGCTTGTTATCCCAACAGCAGAACCAAAGAAAGTCGCATCTCCCACCATCACAAATATTCAGGTCCCTAGTCAATGCCTAACTTCTGTTCTTTTATATTTGTTCTAGTAAATTAGGAACTTTGTACATGTGACACAGCCTTTAGTCAGATTCATGTGGAGTAACCAATCAACAAACTATCTGAGAACATTATTGGGTCCTGAACTGACTTCTGATGATGCTAACTTGTCAGGATGACTTTCTGGGAAATGCGCCCTATTATCAAGTTTTACCCCCTTTCTTGTATCATTGTTCTTTTTATAAATTGCTTAACATTGTATTTATAATCATTTTGTCTTGGCTATTGTCTTTCTTGATTATTCTGCTGGGATAAACTTTTATTCATAATTGGAAGCTCCTACAACATACTGGATTGATGACCCTTGGAAAGAGGGGAAGAAGCTTTTTCTATGTTCTTTTCTTTCAAAAAGACATTATCAATCTATTCTATTTGGTTATTCTATAAGGATGACCCAGCGCATGAGACTTCTCACACTGTGAGTTTTGGGAAGGATTCAATGTACGCCGCCTTACCTTTGTTTTTTTATAAAGAAACTTTTTCCGCGATTCGAACCAGTGACCTCCAGATCACGATGGAGTAATCTTACAGTTACATCAAGTTTTTTATTTGATTATTCTATATCATAGATTGTTAATCTAATATTTGATTCTTATTATTCATTTTTTAAATTCTAAATTTGTTCTATTCTAATTTGAAATAATTAGGTTTCGTACTAAATAATTAGAATTATCATTGATGAGGTCATTTAGTTGTCCAGTTATTTCTCTTGGTGCTCATGAAATCAGTAAGAAATGCTTTTTCTGCATCTTGCTTTTCAAGAACTTGTTGTAAATTGAGTACCCTTTCAAGTTGTGCAGGGATGGTTGCAAGGATTGAAAGCTGATGGAGATGCAAATCAGCTACCAACCATTGCTGTAGTAGCATCATATGATACAATTGGGGCGGCCCCTGTATGTAATTTTATTATACAACATTTATGAATTCAAAATCCTTAATAGAATAACTTTAGCGATCCTTGTGACTTGGTGATAATTTCTTGTAGGCACTATCCGTTGGAACTGATAGCAATGGTAGCGGTGTTGTGGCACTTCTTGAGATTGCTAGGCTATTCTCTCTTCTGTATTCAAATCCTAAGACTAGAGGAAGGTACAATATACTCTTCGGACTGACGTCCGGTGGACCTTATAACTACAATGGAACTCATAAGGTGCTTAGGTCTTCTTTGTTGTCTCATTTTAATTAATAATATCCCAGCTTATTTGTTGATTTATTATTATAGAAGTTGTTGTTATCCTTTTTTCATAGCTCTCAGCATTTTTGTATCCTTTTTCAATTGCTCTCAACATTTTTTGTATCCTTTTTCCATTGTTCTCATCATTTTTATTTCCTACCTTTGTAGTGGCTTCGAAGTTTTGATCATCGTTTGCGTGAGAGCATTGACTATGCTATCTGCTTAAATAGTATTGGTTCATGGAATAATGAACTATGGATTCACGTATCTAAGCCTCCAGAAAATGCCTACATAAAGCAAATATTTGAGGTAAGCTAACTAAAATCTCAAGAATCTGTTTAGCCTATGGTTAATGCTGCTGTGTCTTATAGTTTAAAGGATTGACCGTGAGTAGGGCTTCACAAATGTAGCTGAGGAGTTGGGCTTCAAAGTTGGTCTAAAGCACAAGAAAATAAATATCTCAAATCCTCGAGTAAGTAGATATACATGAATGATTGAACTATATCTTATGATTTTCTTTTCTCTTTTGATTAAGGCTTTGAGCACCACTGGTTCTGAGATAAATTGTCCTTACTTTAGTTTAAGTTAATTATTTATGCATGTTTGCCTTTTCTACTTCCTATAGTGTAAGACCATGAAGAGTGGATATTACATGATTAGACTTTTGATAGGTGAAGATACATGTGAATGTGATGCTGACAGATTTTACCTGTAAGCTAGGATCTGAAATTATCATTTTTGAATTCCTAGATAAAAAATTTAAACCAAAAATATATATGGCTCTGATTTTTATTTGACAGGCTCGATTTTGGAATAACTGGTGCATCTGGAATTATGTAGTCATTTTGTGAGAGGCTTAAGTTGTATTAGTTTGCGTTATTTCTTTCAGCTTGAAAAACATTAAGGTCCAGAATCCAGATCTTCTAGATTCTAATTTAATGGGAAAAATCAGGATGACCTCAATTTTCTATATGTTTAGTTCAGATGATGAAGCTGCTTTTTGCTGTAGGTAGCTTGGGAGCACGAACAATTTTCAAGACTGAGGGTTACTGCTGCTACCCTTTCTGAACTATCTGCTGCCCCTGAGCTTTTAGAAAGCACTGGAGGCTTGTTGGATAGCAGGTTGTGTTTCCAACTTTTAATCCTATTTATCTTATTGCCAGTGTTTGTATCTATTTTCAAACTACAACCCTATTTATCTTATTGCTAGAGAGTATCTACCTGTTTTAGATTGTATTTGCTGAAAGCTTGATTTTGTGCAGGCAATTTGTTGATGAAACAGCAATTATCAGAAGTGCCAAGTTAGTTGCCGAGTCTCTTGCGGTGAGTCCAATATATTGAGGGATACATCTTGGTTATAATGTTTCATCTGATTGTACGTGCATTTTTTTATAGATTGACAAATACAAGCTTGTCTATTATAGTTTTATGTTTTGGAGACCGACTTTACAAGTGTATGTTTCATTGTTTTGTTCCTAGGAAGGTGGCTTTGAATTTTCTAAATAAAGATCGAGTTCATTGACCCAACTGTATGATAAAATACTTGTAGAGTTGTTGCAAGATCAATACGTTTTTCCAAGTATCTTGCATGCACTTGAAAGTTAACTTATTTATGTTGCATAGAAATGATCTGCATATTATGAAGTTTTGAAATGATTTTGAATATCTTGGTTAGTATTGCTGTAGAAAAGTAGTAAAAGTTTCATATATTACTTGCGTATAAAATAATTTATTAGAGATGGTGTTTCAATGTATTAGCTAGGTAAATAAACGTCTGGATTTTTTAAAAAATATTATTTCCTTTAAATTTGTGTTCTTTTAATCTGATGCGATAATCCAGTGAGCTCTTAGTACTTTAGTTTCTGTTATAAGCATATTTAGTTGATTGCCCATAATTTGCATTTGAGATTTATAGATTATTAATCTTTTGCTTGTAACATTTGAAAGTAGGCCCTTGGTTTTTTGTCATCTGATCTTTTCCTTTTTTGTCCAGAGACATATTTACGGTTACCAGGGAAAGAATATTCAAATTTTTGCAGACAACAGTAGTTTGGCTGTCAACCCCTCTTACATACGATCTTGGTTGGATCTGTTGTCACAAACACCTCGAGTTGCACCATTTCTCTCAAAGAATGACCCATTTGTCATGGCACTGAAAAAGGTTTTCTTTCTTCAAATTTTCAACCAAGAAGAGCTTGTGGAATTTTAAAATTATTGTTTTACGTCTACTAGAAGAATCTCAAAGTATGGGGTTTATGTGATCTTTTGTGCTATTCTAAAAGGTTAAATGGTCTAAAAGGCATTAATAATATTATTTGACAACAGATGTGATTGACAATCGAACAACCAACAATTTTTTGTTAAAAGCTCTACTAGAAGCTATACTATACAGTCTCTGGGACTGATTAACTTAAAAGCTTGGGTTTGTCTTTAACCCTTGAGTGTCCATTGCAAAATGCTATGAGGGTTAAATTGTGCCCAGGGCTCCAGAGTGAGACAGGCCCTAGGTTATTACTTATTACTTTTTATGACCTTATATTTCTATCTGTTGGCAGGAACTGGAAGATCATACTGATGAGGTAAATGTGCAACATGAGGTGCTTGATGGGATGTTCACTTTCTACGATTCAACAAGAGCCAGCCTCAACATATATCAGGTGCCTGCTTGTTTTTTACTTCTAGATACTACTTTTGTTTAAATATGCAATCTCTTTCTCTCCAACAAACACTTGATGCATCTCAAGCCTTCTTCATATATTCAAACTCCTTATAATCGTAAATTGAAAGACAGGCTTCCCTTTTGATGGATACTTAACTGCTGCAATAAACAGCCTTGATTATTTTGTTAGCATGACTTGTATTCATGCTACACTTGCGGTGTATTTCCCTGTTAGTGTGATTTACTTTCATTCTCCTTGTTTGTTTAATCCCAGCCTATCCTTTTTGTGATTTGTAAAATTATTATGTCCAATCTTATTCATGATTTATCCTCAAAGGATAGCCTACTAGGCTCAACTCTTGCAATGGAAGCAAGAGGTCACGGGTTCAAATCCCAAGGAATACGTTTAATTTGGGGTTTGAGAGAGGTGGGGTAGAATATATAAGAAAGGGACTTTGACGTAAAAATAATATCTTATTCATGATTCTCCTTATTCTCCGTCCCCCTTGGCCAAATTTGCCAGTTGAAAATAGTATTCGAAACTGTTTGATTTCAGAGTCAGATTTCAATGTTTTAATCTTTTTTCTTCATTGGCTGGAAGTTAATCTCTGCACACATGTTTTGTTTTGCAGGTTGCTAGTGTAACATTTGACTTGCTGTTGCTTCTAGTGTTGGGATCGTATTTAATTGTGCTTTTCAGTTTTCTTGTCATCACAACCAGGGTATTGCTCTTTTTCAATATTAAGTATATGATGTTTATAATTTCTTTTTAGATTAGAATAGAATAGAAACTTGAAAAGTTGCAAATGGCTAACAACGTTTTTCAACAGGGTCTTGATGATCTAATCAGTTTGTTTCGAAGACCTCCCTCTCGTAAGTTAAAAACGGTTTAACGTGGGAGCGTGATGATGCATTCGTCCCTTATAACTTTGTCGGAGAAGATTTTCCTCGTAGCATAGGTAGAAATCTTTCCCAGGAGAAGTTCACAAACGTCATTTATCAATCCGTTGGTTAGTTCAGTGACGCAAAGGATAGTTTTCAACAGTTGATCCTAGAAAGATGTCTGTAGTTTGTTCTGCCAAAATGAGAAATATCTGCGAAATTTTTTGTTGAGATTCATTTTCATCCATTTTTTCTTTTCCAGGGAAAAATGACTGTGATTTGTACTTTAGCTAAATCAATATGAATTAGGAACATTCATTTTTGTTGAAAAAAGCTAAATAATTTAAGTCTTTAGTTAAATTAATATGAATATGGAACATTTTTAATACAAATAGAAAATTTTATCATTATTTAATAAAATAAATAAATAAATGATAATGGTGTAATTATCCTGTTAATAATTTTTTAAATTTAAGTATATTTTCACTCTTTCATCGTTTCTAATTAAATCATTATATTTTTCACACAAAATTATTATTCAAAATTTCAAAAAAAAATATTGAAAATCTAAAAATAGATTAAAAAAAAAATTCGAACGATTTTTAGAAAATAAAAAATCAGAAATCGACAGATTAATCGATAGGTGTTGGTCAAAAAGTCGTTATTTATTTTTCTAATATGGAGTATAGTACTCCCAATATTATATTTTATCAGCATTACAGAAATGGGAGAAAAAAAAAGAAATTTCTATTTGAAGTTTTCATTTTCTACAAAGAAAAAGAAGGAATAAAAATATTCAACAGAATCTACCTAATTCAACGAATTGACTTTCTCTTGTTCAGATTCTCTTGTTCTTTCAAAAGAAAAAGAAACGACAAACGAATTCAAAATTGACAACTTTCTTCCCACCATTTCTCAACCATCAAATTAAAAAAGCATGTAACAGAATCATCATTTATCAAACATTTGGTTTTAAGTAAATTTTGGTCCTTTTCCAACCTATTTAAATATATTAAAAATATCTCGATAGTTTGATAAATGAATTTTAAAGAGTTTTTTTTTTTTATTAAATGTCCGGTTTACATTTTGAGGGAGGAGGTTGTTGACGGGTGATTTTCGCTCCAAGGGCAGTTTCGGAACAATCCTCCCGAGACAATCATCCTTCAATCTTAAATTTATTTGGTTATGGGAGACCAAAAGCAAATGTAGAAAATGACAAAAAGAACACAAAATCGACAAAGAGAGTTTAACGTGGTTCGACGGAGCAAGTCCAGCCTACGTCCACGGGCACAAAGTGGGGGGTTGTTTTTATTACCAAACCGAGCTCGGCCGACCTGTTTCAGGAAGGGTCTAAAGGAACCGAGCTGTTTGTCTATATTTCTTTTTACAAATAGTGCTCTTTTTGTTTACAAATTTGGCCATCTCTCACAAATGAAACTAACTTCTCTTTATATAGTAGGAGAATTACAACAATATTCCTATGTTTTCTTGATGTCATCCACATGATCTCCGGCTGATTGACGAGCTCTCTGCCCCAAGACTGTCTTCGCCGAAAGCAAACATGCCACCTGATGGCTTGTCTCATCACTCTGTTTTATACACTGCCACACGCAACATAATGATGCCAGCCTGTAAAGAGCTCTCAAATTGTGATGTATGTCAGAAGGAAAAGTCCAACTACCTCAGTCACACGTCGGTCTTCAAGAGATCGGCCAAATGATCTTCCGAACAGTAAAAGATATTGCCGACCTGACCCGGAATATCCGAGCCATCCATTACGGCACATGAGGTGAAACAGAACTGAACCGAGCTATCGGGCTACTGTGGTCGGTCTCGGCTATGATGTTGTCGGCTTCTGCGATCTGTACGATGATATTTTCTCTGGTCGGCCAGATTCGGGAAACTGAGTCCGGACTCTCTTCCTGGCTGAGGAACAAGCCAAACCTTCTGAACATATGATCCTTCAAAAAGGAAATCTCTATCTCTACCCTTGCCGAACTGTTCAAATACCTTAGTCACAAAAATCACCATCAACATGTATCCTCTAGTTCTCGGTTCCAACGAATATGCGAGTTGGTATCGGGAACTACAAAATTGGAGGTGTACTGATCAACCAGATGATGGTCGGCTCCAAAAAGCCATAGAGAAAACTTCCTCGGCAACCAATCAGGTCGTCCCCGACATCTTCATGTGCTCGGTTACTGAGGATTTTGATATCCGTCAATATGATCTTCTGGCTTGAAGCAAATACCCCATGCTGATGGTAATCCACTTAATGGGATGTAACCCGATCCCGAGGTAGCAGAGTACTTGGCTCCGAGGGAATGTTATCTCCCCGGACCAACATGAATCCGGCTATAGGGGAGATGCTCTGACCCCATGCCAATGATAAGCCTCTCGGTGGGACGTAACCCAACCCCGAGATAGTGGAACACTTGGCTCCGATGGAATGTTACCTCCCCGGACCAACATGAATCCGGCCATGTGGGAAATGCTCCACCCCATGCCGATGATAAGCCTATCGGTAGGACGTAACCCGACCCCGGGGTGGTGGAACAAATAGCATCGGCGGAATGAATCCAGCCCCGAGCTGGTGGAACATATGAGACTTAATCACGATGGAAGAATTTCAACCTCTGAGGCTCCGCGGATCCCGGCGCAGGCCTCCCCTTGCCTGGCATCAGCAAAAACAAAAATGGAAACGAAACAAGGTTAGCACAATGGAGGTGACTTAGCACATACTCCACACAGACCCAAAAAAGATATCAACTCGGGTGCCCCGAGGCATCGTCCTGCCTGGTGCCTCCCAAAACACAATTCTGAATCTTACAATTCAACGTCCCGGTTAGCCGGGCTATGGATCGGTGAGTGGCCGAGCCATGAGGGCAGAAACCTCCTCATGCTGGGCGGCTCTGGAGTCTGCAAACGCTATGAGGGTAGAAACCTCCTCATGCTATGCTTCTCCTGATCCGAGGCGGTTAGGCAGATACCATACGGGGGAAGAAGACTCCCCATGTGCGCCATCCCATGTGTTTCTCAACCGGACTCACCAGCCAACTCGTAGGGGAAGAAATCTCCCTGGGTCCGGTTTACCCGAGGTCACAATGGTCATTGAGGCTATTCGGCCGTCCCCATGCCATGTGCACTGGTAGTTCTCAACGGGATTCACCAGCCAACTCGCAGGGGAAGAAACCTCACTGGGTCCGGTTTACCCGAGCTACTCCTCAAAAATACGAGTCATGAGGTAGTAACGCTCCGGCCTCGGGGGTTTGATAATGACACCCGGGTTTGGCGTGCCACGAGGGGTTCGCGCTTTTCCCACATGCACTTCATCCCTTGATGCGTTCTGGATCCTCAAAGGTGAAATGAGCCAGGTCGGAACACTTCCACCCGGGGGTTTGATAATGACACCTGAGATTGGCGTGCCACGGACTTGGTGCCCTTGCTAGCTACCGATCACTCATTCGCATCGAGCACATCCCAAGAATATTGAACAGGTCTTTCGCATTCAATTAATAAACAAGTAAAATTGACAAATTTTTTAATTCGAAAGAGAAAGACTTATTCATATTTAAGGGACCTACTGTCATTCTTACAATTCTTTGCGGGTCATTTTAAGAGAGGCTCTTACAATCATTTTCTGGTTCTTTTTTATCATCCGGTAATTCTGCGGCTCAAAGAGGAGATCTATTGCCAACATTCTTGCTTCTTGCGATCCCCTTCCTCTTTCCACTCTGACCAGCTTCCTCCCGCTCCTTCCCCTCCCATCCAGTCTTCATTTCACTTTCCCAAACCACTCTGCTGCTAAACTCTCCAACGACCAATGGCTTCCGCCTTCCGCCATCGTCTCATTACGCAAGTCTCTTTTTATTCAGTTCCCAACAGACGGTGCCAACTGTTGACATGTGATTTTCGTCCCAGAAGTAGTTTCGAAACAATCCTCCCGAGACAATCCTCCTTCAACCTTGAATTTATTTAGTTATGGGAGACCAAAAGCAAATGTAGAAAAAGGCAAAAAGAACACAAAATCGACAAAGAGAGTTTAACGTGGTTCGACGGAGCAAGTCCAGCTTACGTCCACGGGAACAAAGTGAGGGGTTGTTTTTATTACCAAACCGAGCTCGACCGACCTGTTTCAGGAAGGGTCTAAAGGAACCGAGCTGTTTGTCTATGTTTCTTTTTACAAATAGTGCTCATTTTGTTTACAAATTTGGCCATCTCTCACAAATGAAACTAACTTCTCTTTATATAGTAGGAGAATTACAACACTATTCCCATGCTTTCTTGATGTCATCAACGTGATCTCTGGCTGATTGACGAGCTCTCTACCCCAAGACTGTCTTCGCCGAAAGCAAACCTGCCACCTGATGGCTTGTCACATCACCCTATTTTATACACTGCCACACACAACATAATGATGCCAGCCTGTAAAGAGCTCTCAAATTGTGATGTATGTCAGAAGGAATAGTCCAACTACCCCAGTCACACGTCGGTCTTCAAGAGATCGGCCAGATGATCTTCTGAACAGTAAAAGATACTGCCGACCTGACCCAGAATATCCGAGCCATCCATTACGGCACATAAGGTGAAACAGAATTGAACCGAGCTATCGGGCTACTGTGGTCGGTCTCGGCTATGATGTTGTCGGCTTCTGCGATCTGTACGATGATATTTTCTCTGGTCGGCCAGATTCGGGTAACTGAGTCCGGACTCTCTTCCTGGCTGAGGAACAAGTCAAACCTTCTGAACATCTGATCATTCAAAAAGGAAAACCATATTTTTGCCCTTGCCGAACTGTTCAAATACCTTAGTCACAAAAATCATCATCAACAGAGGTTAAAGAAAATAAATTTAGCCTTTGCCATTCTGATTTATTTTATTTTTTTTAAAGAAAAAAGTACATTAAAAGTGAAAAAAATGAAATCCGGTTCGGTTCCGGTTCAACAATTATGTGGAACCAGGAACCGGAACCGAACCATTCGGTTTCAGTTCCATTCGTTTTTTTTAAAAAAAATTTAATAATGATTTTTTTAAAAAAAATATGAGATTAAAAAATTTATTTAAAATTATGAATTTGAATTTAGATTACATTAAATTAAAAATAAAATTCTTATCTAAAAAAATTAAAAATAAAATTATTAAATTAAAGAGCTTGAACTTAATTTATTTTTTTAAAAAAAAATTGTCTACGTATCCTCCATGGGTGAGGGGAATCAAAGCTCACGTAATTCCAATATAATTTTAAGATAGTTTCCCATTTTTATTTACAATTATTTATTGATCAATCATCATCAATCATCATTATCATCGGTGTTCGTTGATCTTTCAGCTCTCGTTCCGCTTGCACTTGCAGATGTATTGTCGGACAAGTCTTCACAGCCATCGGGGGCATCTTCTTGTTGCCTCAGATCAGCTCAGGTCCAACCATCCACACATGTTGTTGCTTCTAAAGTGCTTGGATGTAATGAAGATTGTCTCCCTTCCAATATATTGCATCCTATGTTGAAGGATTGCTCAACCGCAACGGTGGAAACAGGTGCTGCCAGTAAATTTTTATCAATAATTGATAATACATGAAAGACATTTTGATGTCGGTTCCACCAGTCAAGGACTTGAAAATTTTTTCTCACTAAACTTTTAGTAGGAAACTCGAAATTGGTAGATAAATAATTATCTAATTCTGGGTTGTTAGTCGTGTTATCCCTATATTTTTTATTTCGTTGTAGTAACCAACAATCACCTACGCTAAGTCTTGATTGTATTACGGGTTCGCTACTACTAGATTGTCATACTAATTGCAAGTTATATCTACTAACATAATCATTAAATAAATCTATTAAATCAATTTTTATTTTAGCTATTATTCTTGTAATATCAATTTCATCTATTATTTCTAAATATCCATAGTAAGCTTGCAAGACACTATTCAAACCTTCTAATTTAAATTTAGGATAAAAAATCATGACAATAAGATAAAGTAATGAAATGTCTTTAAGCAAAACAATATCATTAGGATCAGAACTTTCAACATGCTCATATATGATTCCAACAATATTCAAACTTTCAACAAGAAATAAATGTGTTGTAGGATAATAAACTCCGCTAAAAATATTTGTAGTATCATTAAATTTTTTTAAAATATCTAAATATTTTTCACAAAAATCTCATTGATTAGGAAAAAGTGTGATACATTGAACATGCGGAGAAAAAAAAACTACATAATGCATCTTTTATATTGGAACACTTGACATAAAAGAAAATAAGTTGAATTCCAACGTGTTGGAACATATCGTGAAAATTTTATAGCTTTAATACTATTTAATTTACAAAATTTGGCTCATTCTCTCCTAACTTGAGAATATGACCAAATACAATTAAGTGCAATCTTAATAGGATCAATGAAATGTGCTAAACTAGTCATACCATCTTGAACACATAAATTAAGGACATGACATGTGCAACGAACTTGAAAAATCGACCCCCCAAATTTAGTTTGCATATTTTTATTAAATCTTTAATGGATACAGTATTTGCAGATGTATTATCAAAATCAATTGTTAAAATTTTACCTAATAAATCAAATTCATCAAAAATTACTTTCATCATTTTATAAATATTTTGTGCAGTATGTTGTTCATCAAAAACTCTAAATGCAATAAGTCATTTTTGCATGTTCCATGATGCATCAATCCAATGACAAGTCACACCCATGTATGAGTGTGTTTTCCAATGGTCACTCTAAATATCAGAACAAATAGAAAGACGAACTTTAACATCTTTAAATGTTTCATTTAAAATAATTTTATCATCTTTGTATAATTTAAAAATTTGACGTTTTGTTGTATTTCTAGTCATTCTACAAGCATCATGATTTAAAACATTTTGAACGTAATTAGTAAAAGTAATTTTTTCACCAAATCTTAAAGAAATATCTGCCATACAAGTTAATTTGGTAAATTCTTCTATATTTTTAGCATCTGAATATTTAAATAAATCTAAAGAACTCGTACCTCTACTAGAGGATGTGTACCTGGGCATTTGAGTTTGCGTTGTATCAAGTCCATTTTCAGCGGCATGATGTCTTTCCACGTGCTTGATCATATTACCATATCTATCAGTAAATTTGTAAGAAACCTCACAATAGTTGCATATTGCTCTTGCACCTTCATTTTCAGTCTGGACTAAATGAAAATGAATTTTGAAAATATCGCAGGAACGAGACTTAACTTCTCTTCCCTGTGTACCGATACTAGGGCCGCTCTCTTAGGTTGACACATTTGACATGGTGTTCTCAGATGAGCTTGTCATTTTTTGTTAAAGAAATTTTAAAGAATGAGAGAATTGAGAATGAGAAATTGTAGATGAGAGAATTGTAGAAATTGAGAGAATTGAGAATTGGTGTATTGAAAAAAATGAAAAATGACCCATATTTATATATTTTTGGAATATTTTATGATACCTAAAATGCCCATAAAACTAGCCGTTTTATTAATGTTGTTGATGAGCGGAAAATATATCATTATTTACTGCCCCTTTTACTTAAAATTTTATATAGTTTCTCGGGTTTTATGAAAGTTTTGATGTGTTTTAGTTTATTTTACAGATAAAATAAAATTGAGACTCAATGGAATCAATCAGAACGAAATATGGAACAAATAAGGGTAAAAATTGGACTTGACATTTGGATTTTAGAGGTTGAAAACTTGAAATGGCGTTCTAACGAAATACAATTTCGGAAATTTCAACTTTGCATAATTTTCGTATTTCGACCATAACTTTCTACTCCGATATCGAATTGAGGTGATTCAAGTTCCAGATTAAAGAAGACGCAAAGATCTATAACTTTGAAGTTTATAATAATTTTGAATTCTGAAGTTTTCATGACCGAAATTGATAAAACATCCGGAAGTGTGTTATGTGTAATTATTAAAGTCATTTTCAAAATCAAAAATAAAAAAATAAAAAAAATGAAAATTGTCAAACTTCCACCAAACATGCTTGAGGATTTGGTGCCATGTTTGGTGGAGAAATTGGTGGAGGTAAAATTTTATCTATAAATACCAAGCCATTTCATTTGTAAATTTCATACTTTCCTTGGTTTCTTAATAAGGAATTAAGGATTGTATCTTGTGTGTTTTATTTAGTAGTTTTGTAATGTATTTTTATTTTTATTTTTAGTAATAATAGTTTGTTTGTTTTTATTTTCTTTTATGTTTAGTAGTTAATTTCCGTTAGGGGAAGGGTGAAACCTTTAATATGATAAGGTAGATTAATCTCACTTAATTTATAATATAGAAATTGTAATATAATAATATGGATTAATGCTGTACCGCCTACATGGCCGGTTTTATTTATTTGACATAAAGTGACACTGCCTATATGGTCGGTCTTTAGGTGACAGATGATTACCACCTATATGGCTGGTTTATGGACAAATAATAACACCGCCTTTATGGCTGCTTTGACTTAAATGGGTAACACTGACAATTTCTATATTATAATAAAGTGAGATTTCTACATTTGAAATATTAAAGGTGGATCCCCTAACCCCAACATTTTATTTTTATTCTAGGGAAGTGATAAATCACAATATTTACATGCTTAATAATTGATTTAATTATATTATGTTTAATACTTTAGTTTGTTTATTGAATCTTAAGCTTAATGCTTCTTGTTGCTTGATCACCAATAAGATTGACGTGATAAACTTAAAATGAACTTGACGTAGTGATTTTAGGTTTCAACCTTAGATTCAATAGCTCACGATCTCACCTTAGGGCATGGTGACCCTTAGGTAGATTTCCTTTCAGGATAGACATATACCTGTCGGGCAAGGGTAGCCACAATTGGAACTTGAACTTAATGAATTCAGGTAACTTGGTTAACATAGACATATGATTAATTGAGTTATTTTGGGTGTTTGCATCTGACCATTGACATAGACTTTTGCATATCTTCGTGTTACAGGTTAACAAATTGATTTATTACACATATATAAGAGAATCAATTCATCATTAGAATAATATTGTGTGGAATCACAACCCTAGATATTTGTGTCTTTTGTTTATTTTCTTTAGTATTTTCTTTTGTGTTTTTATTTATTTATTTATTTAGCAAAACCATATTCAACCAACCAATTAAGTAATCATTCCCACCAATTAAGCAATCATTCCCTTCTCCCTTTAATTAGATACCTGTAAATAAATAGAATCAATAGTTAATAACAACAATAGAAATTAAGTCCTCGTGAGATCGATATTTTTATACTACTTGAGCGATACTTGCGCTTGCGTTACGTATGTGATTTCACCGATCAGTTGTTAAGGGTAAATTAGTAAGTTATATATTTAATTTATTTTTTTTGAATTTAGGGCATGCTCCCAACGACTACTAGCCGTTGAGAGCTACGGTTCCTACCAGAACCGTTTGGTTCCTGTTGGAACCGTAGAACCGTTGGAACCAGACAGTTTCAGCGGTTCTACTTCGGTTCGGTCAAGGATAAACCCAACCGAATCGAAAAATTTCGGTTCCGATTTGAAACCGGAACTGTGACTGGGTCTACTATAGGGGCATATTAGGTTAGATTTACACAGGCAATTCTATTTATACAACAACACTAAGTTGATGGATGGTTAAGCAGTTGAATGACGTGGGATCGGTTGAAGTTGAGTTATTCGGAAGGATTTACCTATACCAAAAAATAAAATATATTAATTAATTACAAAACTGCCTGTTCACACAGGAACAAACCAATTCTACCCAACAGTACACAACATTTTTCATAATACTTTTTTTCCCTGGTCCCAAGACTTCACAAGTTTGTGTTAACTGAATATATCACTGTAACACAGTTTAAATTGGTCCAAAATATGTTGATTTAATTAGTTTTGATAGAAAAACATGATAATAAAATTTGTTTTTGGCTATTTTTGATAATTTTCCATTTCTGATGGTTGGTATGCCAGTCTCACAAAAATAATTTGTCAAGACTTGAGAGTGATTTTGTGTTTTCAAAAGTGTGCTAGAGGTTTAAAAATAGCTTTTACTTAGAGAGACAGAGAGAGGAAAAACATTTACTACACCATTTCTGAAATGGAAATGACAGAAAATCATCATATTCCAGCATATAATTACATTTTCTCATCCCTGTTACAATCTTTTTCCAAGTGTACCAAAAAGTAAAAGAATCAAACCATGCATCACATCAACATTCAATCTTCAAATGGTTTCAAGAGCAAGATCACCCATCATTTTAACTAGAGGTACAGGGCACTTGGTAACAATATCAAACCTTGACAAATTCGAGGCGTGCCCAAAGAGAGACAAGCTCAAGCAAGCAAGCTATCCAAGAGACAATCTTCAGGGACAGGAACCCATGCCCATAATAAGGATTATATTCCCCTTCAAATCAAGCTTCAACAAAGTCTCCAAACCAAATGAATAGAACTTCCTGTTATCATCCTGCACTTTTTGATAAAGTGGCCTGCCTCTTATCATCCGGATTGAACCAAGGCACTCAGCTATTGCATCAGCCACAAGAGTGGAAACAGCAAGGGTTCGAGCCACCATGTAAAGGATGCACCAATCCAGATGTGCCGCCCATCGCCACCACATTTTGTGGGATCACTGACAGAGAACCTCCCAATAGAATCAAACATTTTTCATCTTCAATCACTCTTTTCACTCTGATTCTCATATGCCTCAACCTTGCAACCATTCTTCTAAGCTTGGTGTATGACAAACCTGGCCGACTAACTAAAAGAAGTTTCTTCTAAAAATATCAAATTCGAATCAAATGGGCATAGAAGAGAGAGAAGTTGGGAGTTTCAAATTGCTAGATAGCTGAGTAAGGCTCAGTCCCTAAATGGTAATCTCTCCAATCCATGAGAACAATTTTATCTAAATCAAAAGGGTGACTCCCAACTTCAGCTAAAAAACCATGAGAAATATGATACCCATGGTTTCTTGGCTTTTCATACTCAATAAAATTGCTTGCAAAACCACTAGCATCAATAATCAAGCTTGCCTAGACCTCATTCCCATCACCACAAACAATGATGCTCTGTTATTTTTGTTTTGGCTTCCTATTTGCATTAAGGTAATTTGGGCATGTTTTTCTAAGTTCAAATAAGAGATATAAGAGTAATTGAATCCTAACAGTATTAAAATTATAAAGGTCTTGATGTACGCAATCTTACCATTGACCATCTCGCTAGGCACAACCTTCAAGCGCATTAAATCATACAGATAGCAAGTTAACCCTTAACCATCACACTAGGCATGGCCTTCATCCACACTAAAAACGTGTGGCATAAAATATATAAAAGTTCGTGAAATTTCATATCATAAGAGAATTAATTCATTCTAACCATTCCATTCTTTTGTGAAATAAATTTATACAATTTGATATTTTCACTAAACAAACAATCAAAAGCTTTTAAGAAGAGTAAAAAGCCTCCTTACTTTACCCTTATTATTCATGTGCTAAACTGGTTCTAAATCTAGACGAAATTCTAAATCAAGAGACATATATATTAAACAATTAAAGTAAATTTCTCTTTATTCTTTTTACCACAAGAGACAAAACAAATTAAGCTATCTCCTTGCGAAAAAATAATGCATATTAGTTTATTTTAAATTAATTAAACACAGTCCAATTAGATATTGCACCAAATACAAAACAATGTTATAAATAATCAAGTCAAAAATTGAGTGCCAAAATACAAATGAAAGAATAGGATTTTGAACCAGAGTTCGGCCTTTTGCAGAATGAACTTGTGAAGTAACTATTTATCATCACGGGATGAGAATTTAGACCCAGTAGAACATAATACAAATGCAAGAAAGAAAAACAGTGTGGCTTCTTTGTCAACTAGAAGATTAAATAGCTAAGATTGTCAACATCTTATTTCAAATTAGCTT